>JBBBDQ010000537.1:0-142500 GCA_037127315.1 Ascarosepion bandense | reverse complement strand
ATACAGATGTAAGAACCCAACTACAGAAATTGTTATAAAATTTCTTCACAAACTGTTTGCTAGATTGGGAGTAGTAGACACCTTAGTATCTGATAATGGAACTCAGTTTATGTCTGCAGAATTTAGAGAAATCTTTGAAATTTATCAGATCAAACACATCACCACAGCTCTGTATCATCCCAGATCAAACGAACTAGCTGAGAGATTTGTAGATACCTTGAAGAGAGCTTTGAAAAAAGCTAGGGCTACACCAACTGAAAAATCTCCTCAACAATTCCAGCAAGTATACAGGATTACACAGAATGACAAGACACCAGCTTCACAATGAACTTAAAAATGAAAGAAAAATTTGATACGTACTGTATAAGCTTTACTTTTGCTGCTGAGAACTTTAGATATGCCAAAATCTCCAATTTTAACAATCTGCTTTTTTTTATCCAACAATATGTTCTGGGTTTTTAGATCTCGGTGTAAAATTTGTTTTGAGTCAACATGTTGAAGTGAAAGCAGCATTTGTGCAAAGTAATGAAGAATAACCTGTAAAAAAATCACAAGAAAAATGTCTATTTGTGAGATATTAAAAAATATGTGAAAGAAAATAGTTTAAAAAGTTTAAATAAAAAGATTTCCTATATGTACAGCTGAACTATAAAAATTTTAATTTTCAGAAAGGTCATTGATATAGATTAGAAACAAGTTAGTTTAGGGATAGAACCCTGTGGATGACTTCGTTAATGTGAAATGATAATTTTAAAAGGTGTTCTGGCATTCACTCAGTTGTTAGGCATGGCGAAGCTGCAAGTGCAGATGTAAAGGCTGTTGAAAATTTTATCCTGAAATTCAATTCTATTATTTCCCAGGAAGGCTACATACTTCAACAGGTATTTAATTGCAACGAAACGGGGCTTTCTTGGAAAAAAATGCCAAGGAGGACCTATATCACCGCTGAAGAATCGAAGCTTCCCGGTCATAAGCCTATGAAGGATAGGCTAACGCTCGGTCTTTGAGCTAACACTACGGGCGATTGTAAAGTGAAGCCATTGTTGGTATACCACTCTGTGAATCCCAGGGCCTTTAAAGCCTATAAGGTGTTGAAAGAAAAGCTACAGGTCATGTGGCGTGCAAACAGTAAGGCCTGGGTAACACAGTAGTTCTTCATCGAGTGGATAAACCTAGCCTTTGATCCTGCTGTTAAAAAATATCTTACAGACAATGGTTTCCCACTTAAATGCCTCCTCCTGTTGGATAATGCTCCTAGTCATCCTCCAGGTCTTGAGGATAGCATCTTGGATGAATTTAACTTCATTAAAGTATTCTATCTGCCAGCCAACACCACATCTATCCTCCAGCCTATGGGCCAGCAAGTGACATCTAATTTCAAGAAGCTGTATACGAAGCATCTTTTCAAATGGTGTTTCAATGTCACTGAAAACACCAACCTCACTTTAAATGATCCAGAAGTGTGACCACTCAATACAACTTTCATCACAACTGTCAAGAACAGGTGTATTCAGTCAAATATCTGGCCAGTCTGTTAAATGACTAAAGATATTTAAAGCCACAGAGCAAGCCTCATTCTTATCTAATTCTGTAAGAAGCATTAACACATGAGTGGCTGACCTAGAGAAACGAAAACCACATTGTGTATCTGAAAGAAGGCCATGTGAAGTGAGATGCTTAAACAATAAACAGCTGATTATAGCCTCTAGCACTATTGTAGAGTTTAGAGAAAACAGGGCCCAGTTTAGAAGCACATTTCCTTTGCAGGGTTATGAAAAAGCCCACAAGTCATTTGCGGAACCAGTTTAGAGATAATAGTAGAAACTATGGACAGAGTTATGACATTGTATATTTTAAATTAAAAACTCTTGCCTATTGAGCTGATAACTGAGGTGAGTTAACATATCACTCAATAAGTCTCAGGCCTAACATATAAATGTTGCCACTAATAAAAAATCCATATGATTTTTATGAAGTACTAACCTTCAAATGGCATGTGACAAAATTTGGGCTCAATCGGATTATTAGTTTACAAATTACAGTTATTTAAGTGAAGCTACTGTTGTAAATTTTCAAAACAATGGAAAAGTCTGAATTCCATGTGTTGATAAAGCATTGCTTCTGATAAGAAAAAATATTGTTAAAGCAAAGCAATGGCTTGATGAGTATTATTCTGACTCTGCTCTGTCAAGTACAATGGTTAAGAGGTGATATGATGACTTTAAATGTGGTCGTACAGACACAAATGATGCTGAACACTCAGGTTGCCCAAAATTAGCAGTTCTCTTGGAAAACACCAAAAAATCCACAAACTCATTTTGGCCAATTGTAAATTGAAGTTCTGTGAGATAGCAGAGAGTTGAACATATCGGAAGGTAGTGTATTCACCATTTTGCATGAATATTTTTCAATTAGAAAGCTGTGTTCAAAGTGGCTGTTTGCAGACCTCAAAAGAATACTCTAGGGAAAGAGATTTGACTCCAATAAAGTGATATCAGAAACTGAGGTGTATTTTGAGGCCAAAGACTAATCATTCTACAAAAAAGGCATTGAATTGTTAGAGAAGCGTTGGAATCAGTGTATCACCCTAGAAAGAGACTATGTTGATGAAAAAAATCATATTTTGCCTAAAAGTTCTTGTTTTATAAGTTAGGCCCAGGATTTATTGAGTGATGTGTTAAGTGCCCTTTACACGATTAGTAATCTTGTAGAATGCAAACCTCATCTATTGTAAGTACCATATGGTACTTTCGACAACTCCTGGAGAGACAACAATTTCACATATTAACAAACCATAAGCCTTTTACTAGGTGCCTTATAGACTTCTTCTGACAATCACTCTGTTGCAAAGTCTTAAGTCCTTCATTTTACTACTCATTACTCATGTATAGTACTAAATAATAGCCTGGGTATTCCAGCTAGGTTAATTGATTAATCTAAATGTCACTACATCTCCCTGTAATGAAGGAGTTTTGTGCCCTTGTTTTTCTTGTCTTCTTTTTGTTTTCAGGGTTTCTTTTTCTCTCTCAGTATCGTAAGTTTTTCTTTTTCTGGGAGATCTGACTTATTTTATTATTATTTCCTTGCTATTATGGTCATATTTAGTCATTGACTAGTATTCGTCAGTTTCCAAATCATATTGTCCATTTTGATCATCGCTATGTTTGTCTGCAGACATTTCATCCTGCAAGAAGAGGTTTGTTTTTGTTTTTTACCAATTAAGAATTGATGGGCCCTATACCACTAGTATAGAACTCACAACTCTTTGGGTTAAGTCACTGGAACTAACCAATGTCTATATTCACTGAGCCATGTGTCCTTGAGAATATCAGCATGTGAATTTATGGGATTTATAAACCTGTTGTTGACAACTGCCTTCCCATCCAATGCAACCAGATGGTGAGCCTGGATGTGGTGAGTCTGTTCACCAGGTACCCATGGTGGAGGCACTATTGGTAGTCAGGGACAGACTGATCTCGGACTCATCCCTAGGAAGATGCCAGTATTCTACTAGATAACCTGATGGAGATGCTGACTTTTTGCACACAAACAACACCCCAGAATGGGATGAGACATATACTTACAGAATGAATGCTTAGCAATGGACTCGCCCTTGTCACCATTACTGGCTAACATATACATTGAATACTTTGACGAGATAGAATTAGAATCCACAGTTCTAAAGCCAACTTTATGGCTGAGATACGCTGATGACACCTTCATATGCTGGCCACACTAGGAAGAGGTCCGGATGCTACTGGACCATGTGAACTCAATAAGATCATCAATACAGTTTACTATGGAAAAAAAGAGTGATAACAAACTAGCATTCCTAGATGTTTTTCAATTCTACAGAACCTTTTAAATATCCTAATTTCTTAATAACTGACCCATTGAATTGGTGTAGGTGCATGTGGTTTTTTTGTAGTTTGTCTATACACTCCCAAAGTGATAAATGTTACTTCATTGCCAGTATCCATTTTCATGTCAAATAATACCTCCTTTATATGGATTTTTAATAAAACGTTTTTCTCAACAAAAAAAAATCCCATATTTGTTTTGCCTTGTTTTCGTTCTTTCCACTTTTTTCTTTTTAAATCTGCATATCACTTAAAAATGCTTCACTTTTAGATAATTTGTACCCTCTTTCCCAAATGCAAAATATTTCTTTTTCTTCCTGTTGTATTTATATCCACAGAATCTGCATTTTGTCATGTTTTCTTCAACATGTGTCAGCAACTTTTACGTGATCTAGTTGGTTCTCTGAGTCATTAAATTTTTGTATCAGTTCCTTCTGTTGAATAAGTTCAATGCCAGTAGACATGTTTCCTAGCTGTAATCATTCTGACATTTTATAGTGACATATTATATTATGCAGTCTGTCAAATCCTCAGGCCTGACATATAGATGGTGCCACTAATAAAAAATCCATATGATTTTTATGAAGTACAAACATTTGGGCCCAATCGGATTACCTGTTTACAAATTACAGTTATTCAGGTAAAGCTACTGTTGCAAATTTTCAAAACTATGGAAAAATGTGAATTTTGTGTGTGATGAAGTATTGCTTTCTGATGGGAAAAAATACTGTTCAAACAAAGCAATGCCTTGATAAATGTTATTTGAACTGCTACGTTGGAAACAGCAGTTAAGAGGCGGTATGCCGACTTTAAACGTGGTCGTACAGACAAAAAATTATGCAGAATGCTCAGGTCGCCCAAAATTGGTAGTTATCCCAGAAAACAGAAAAAAAAATCCACAAACTTGTTTTGGCCGATTGTAAATTGATTGTTGTGTTAAATAGCAGAGGAGTTGAACATATTAGAAGGCAGTGCATTCACCATTTTGCATGAGCATTCGTCAATGAGAAAGCTGTGTTCAAAGTGGGTGCCACATTTGCTCACAGTTGATCAAAAACAGCAACACATTGATGATTCAGAGCATTGTTTGCAATTGTTTCAATGCAACAGGAAGGAGTTTTGCGTAAATATGTGACAATGGATGAAACATGAATCCAACACTTCCCTCTGGAGTCAAATCGACAGTCAATCGAGTGAACAGCAGCAGGTGAAAACCATCCAAAGTGACCAAAGATGCAAACAACAGCAGGCAAGGTTTTTGCCTCTATATTTTGGGATGTGCAAGGTATTTTGTTCATTGATTACCTTGAGAAAAGGTAAAAAGTTTTTTTTTTTAATCGTATCACCCTGAGCAAAGCAGTAACGCCACTGATGTGCAGTAAAAAAAATTAGATAGGAGGAGAGTAAAGAGAAAGACGAACCAGTTAAAGATGAGAATAGAGGTGTGATGACAGTTGCAAAGGTGGAGAGAAAAGAAAGGATAAACAGGGTGGTGTAGAAAGAATTAGAGTCAAGTAGTTAAGAGATGGGTATTGACATTGCATTTATATTTCTGGTGGTTGTAGCCATCAGGAAAGCAAGAATATGGAAGCAAGTTCCACAGGCAGGAAGTGCTAGAAAAGCTGCAAGAGTAGAATTGTCGTCTGCATTTGGTTGATCTAACTGTGAATGGGTAGGACCTAGTTGCCAGTCTGGTTGCATGAGTAAACACCTGTTGCATGGGCACCAGTGATTTAAGCTTATCAGAGCAGAAGCCATGAAAATATTTATAGAACAGACAAAGGAAAGCCATATCTCATCAGTGAGAAAGTGGCTGGAGTCGAGCAGCCAAGTCGGTACCTGTCACATTACTGATTCTCCTTTGGAGCCTGTCAAGAACATTGAAATGAACTGTGGGTGTGCCTGACCATATATGACAGCAGCATTCCATGCACAGACGGATGGTTGATTTGTATATATGCAAGATGGATTCAGGAGGCAAAAACAGTGACCCAACATTCCTAGCAGTAGATTTAGCTATTGACTCAATGTAATTGTTCCACTTGAGATCAAAAGAGAGGGTAAGGCCGAAGAGGCGCGGTGTATTGCTATCAGGGAGATTCGCTTGGTCTATGCTTATGGGAGGCAGGAGAGGTTGCCTGTGATGATTGACTGACAACAGCTTGGGCTTAGACGCATTGAAATTTTCAAGCTACTTCTTATCCCATTCCACCACAGAATGTAGATCCCTCTGAAGATCAGCAGCGAAGTTATGTTTGTCTGCCTTGTTGGATTTCTTACTGATGCTGGAGTAAATTGTGGTGTCATCTGCGTAGATGCCTACTTGGCACTTGATCACGTCTGGGAGATCATTTAAGAAAATAAGAAAGAGCGTCGAGCCTTGGATAGAGCCCTGAGGGACAGTAGGATGTGGAGGCATGCCCATTCAAGACAACCTTCATTATGCCGTTAGATAGGAAAGATTTAATCAGATCATGCAAACATCCAGTGATACCATGACCCCATAGCTTGCATAGAAGGCCAGCCTTGGAGATGTCCAGGGCAACAGCACAAGCTTTGCCAGACTTCTCAAGAGCCTGGTACATGTACTCCGTGATGGTCGTTAGCATGTCGGCCATGGACCTGATGAAGTGGAAGCCGTACTGCGTGTCTGAGAATCGTTTATCGGCAGTAAGATGTTGAACTATTTCAGCATTAATAATGGCCTCAAACACTTTCTCGAAAATTAGTGGAAGGCTGATAGGACAATAGTTGGATGGGTCCAAGGGGTTCCCCCAAGTTCTTAAATACAGGTACGACAGAAGAGGAGTTCCAGCATGCAGGAAAATATGAAGTAGAAAGGCAGTAATTATAGAGTTTAGAGAGGACAGAAAAAAGTTCAGGGACACATTTCTTAAGGACAATTACCAAGATTCCATCACCTCCACACACCTTATGGGGGTTGTGTTTTGATATTACCTTAGATACCAGTGTTGGGTTAATGTATACTTCGTTCAGTTTAGCCTAATAGGGAAGTCAGGTGCAGGTACTCCAGATGAGTCAAATGAAAAGTTGGATGAGAATCTGCAAACAAAGCACTCGGGCTTGCCTGCTGATGCTGTGAGGATCTCAAATTCATTGATTAAGGGAGAGATAGAGGATTTGCTGTTGTTCAGCACCCATTTGCATAACTGCCAATAGTCCTTGGAGCCAAACTTGCGGTCAGCTATGCGCTGTCTCATTCTCTCAGCAAACAACTGCTTGGTGTCATTCAGGATCCTCCTGCATTCATTACGAGCAGACATGAATAGGCACCTATTGTGGTCAGATGCATGTCTCCAAAATAGCCAGAAGTAGTGGTTCCTGTGGGCAATGGCAGCCGAACAGGCAGGAGAGAGCCAAGGGGAGGAATGAGATTTGAGAAAAAACTTCCTGGTAGGTATGAAGGCATCAATGCCAGCTTTCATCCAGGAAGAAATCTCAGAGGTGCAGTCATCAACTGGGTGATCGAACACTTTTTCCCAAGGGACGTCGCATAGGAAATCATGAAACACGTCCCAGTTAGCTCTTTGGTAGCAGTAAGAGATCCTATAGGTAGGAGGCTCCTAGTGGGAGTGAGAGTGGCGAGAAATATTGAGAGAGACAATAGCATGATCAGAGTTGCTGAGAGGGCAAAGCTGTAAGACTTGGCAGGAGTCAGGTACAGAGGTAAAGCATAGATCTAGTAGAGAGGTGTGTCCTGAGGGAATGCTGGGAAAGCGTGTGAGGAAAGCCACCAATGTGTAAGAGATTGGGAAATGGCAAAGTTCATGGCGTGGATGTCAGTTGAATCAGTAACAGAGTCTTTAAGTCACTCAGTATGATGGGCGTTAAAATCTCTGAATACAAATATGTGAGCGAATGGGTGGGAGGAAGTAGCTTTATCTATAGTGTCAGAAATGCTGTCTAGAAGGGAGCAGTCAGGAGAGGAGGGGGAACGATAAAGGAAGAAAAGGTAGCTAACCGAACTGAGAAGTGACAGATGGAGACATATATATTGGTGGTTAGGGGATTCAAGAGATGTCACCCTAGCTATAGGGAGGCGTTCACTAACGTAGACCCCCCAGCCCATGCATATGTACAGTGGAATCCCTCTTCAAGAGGGTCAGAGGAGGAAATTGAGGGGTTGAGGTTAGTCCCATAGAGTGCTAGGATGTCAGGGGACTTTTCATGGAAGAAAGATTCTACACTACAAAAGTTAGTATGAATGCCCCGGATGTTAGTAAAAGAAATGTTAGGTTTTGGTGATTTGAGTTTGACTGGTTTAGAACTTTTAGTGATTTGGTTATTCATATTAAGGTTTGCTGGTAAGGAGGGACCTTGAGTAGAGGATGAAGGCAGTCATTAACAATGATATGCGCTGGGAGGGAAACTGGCTTGGGCTGCAGCAAAGTGTGGCCTCAGGGTTGCCCATTGAAAGTGCTTGCAGGGACACCTATCCATGCGCGACATGGCACAAGAACCCCGATATTATGCAACTGTTTATCAGAGCAGCCGCTCTTGATGCTACGCAAGAGTTAGGACTTCTAACTACCAGTCGGAAGCAACAACCAGAAAACTGCCAAACCAGTACCCTCACAATGAAGAGACGTTGCTATCAACTACACACATTGCAGGAAAATCACAGTAGCACCAATACTGAGGTCTGGAGAGAGAAAAGAGAAAGCCAGAAACCACTTCCTAAACAGGGAACAAGGGATGAGCCTCTACACCTGTTCAATGGAGGTGGGTGGAGTGTGAAAGGGAAAGAGTTTTGGCTTCAATGAAGAAGTGATATCGGAAACTGAGGCATATTTTGAGGTTGAAGTCTAATCGTTCTACAAAAAAGGCATTGAATCGTTAAAGAAGTGTTGGAATCAGTTTATAATCCTAGAAGGGGAGTATGTTTATGAATAAAGTTGAATTTTGCCTAAAAAATGTTTTATTAGTTAGGCCCAGGATTTACTGAGTGATGAGTTAGAGTTTAGGTTAGTTTCACGAAGCACTAGTAAGTTGGGAGTGTCGGCTTTTGTATTTCTATGGATGCCAATATGACTGGGAATCCAACATAAAACAATGTGTTTTTTTGTTTTTTTTTTGCTGATGTTGTTGATTCTGTTTAATAGATTAATTATTAGTGGATTGTTCATATTCTTTCTTTTCAGTGATGTTACTACTGATAGAGAGTCAGCGAAAATGATGAATTTATTTGCTTTATCGGCTGGTGTATTGCTGTGGCTTCGGGGTTAAAGATTGAAGATTTATCAGGTGGGCATTTTGAGATAATTTTGTTTTTTAGTATAGCTGAACATCCAACCTTTTTGTTGATTTTAGAGCCATTGGCATAGATATGTTCATAGTTTGGGTACTCTTGGTGGATGTCATATATTTCCTCCATATCAGTAGATTTGATTGTGCTGGTTTTGGGATGGTTGGAGAGGTTTAGTAAAACTGTAGATTGATTTATTTGCCAGGGTGAGTTTTCTAAAATTAAGGATAACCAAGGTGGGTGCTTTATTCTGATAACTTTGTGTATTAAAGCAATGTTCACTTCGGCTTTATTTGTTTCATGTGTAGCCCAAATGGCTTAATCGCCTTTTCTTTTTTTTTTTTTGAATAAATTTTTGTGTTTGGGTTGAAAAACACACCGATGTGTAGGGTTTGAGGTATAGGATGCTAATTTTGTGTAATATTGGAGAGCAAAGTTTTTCTCGTCTCATTGTTAGTGATGGTTTGTTTGCCTCTGCATATAAACTTTCTATGGGCGTGGTGGTAAAAGCTCCCAGTGCTAGTCTGTGTCCTTGGTGATGTATTGTGTCAAGTTCCTTGATGTAGGACTTTCTGGATGCACTGTAGACGAAACAACCGTAGTCAAGTTTAGATCTTATAAGTGATTGGTAGAGCTTTAAAAGGGTTTTGTGATCAGCTCCCCAATTTGTATGGGCTATGGTTCTCAGTAGTTGCATTCTTTGATTACATTTTTTTAAAATATTTTATATGGGTTATGAAGGTGAGTTTTTATCAAATATGACTCCAAGATATCTGTACTGGTCTGTTACTGTTAGTTATTGCCAAGTTTTAATTCAGGATCATAGTGCATTTTCTTTTTTTGACAAAAGTGAATGCATTTTGTTTTTGTTTGAGAGAAGTTGAAACTGTTTATAGTGGCCTAGTCATTTACTTTGTTTAGGCATATTTGCAGGTGTCGTTCTATGTTGTGCATGTATTTGCCCTTGAAACTTATCATGATGGCACATTTTGTTCCAGTATTAATATTTTTGGCTATATTGTTAATTTTTTTATTAAACAGTGTAACTGATAATATGCCTCCCTGTGGGACTCCCATTTCTTGATTTTTGAAGCTTGAAAAGAACTTTCCGAGTTTTACTCAGAAACTCCTGTTGATCATATAATTTTTAATCAATGTTGGCATCCTGCCTTTTAGACCTAGTTCTTTTAAATCTTTTAGTATTCTGAATTTTCATGTCGTATCATAAGTTTTTTCTAAATCAAAAAATACGGTTACAACATGTTCTTTTTAGATGAATGCTTCTCAAATGTAAGTTTCCAGCTTTATAATGTGGTCGATGGGGCTCCTATTTTCTCTAAAACCTGCCTGGTGTTTGGTAATTAGATTATTGGTTTCTAAATACCAGATTAATCTTATTAATCATTCTCTCAAGGGTCTTGCATATACAGCTTGTGAGTGTAATGGGACAGTAATTCATTGTCTGTGAGGTCTTTTGTAGGTTTGGGTATGGGTACTATTGTGACTTGTCTCCATACATTTGGGAATCTTTCATTTGTCCAGATACTGTTATATATTTCGCGTAAGTATTCATTTGATTTTCTAGGGAATTCTTTTAGTAAAGTATAATGGATTTCATCTGGTCTAACTGTTGAGTTATGTTTGTTTTTAAGTGACTCTTCTAATTCGGACATTGTAAAGATTTTATTGTAGGTTTTGGAGTTATCTGAATTAGAGTTAATTCTTTGTTTTTCTTCATGATTTTTGATGGTTTGAAATTCTTTTTTTCGGTTAGTGGAAAAGGAATGTTTAGCAAAATCTTCAGCTAAAATTTCAGTTATGTCTTTTTGGCTTGTGATTTTAATGTTATTATGGATGATATGCTTATAAGCTTGTTTGACGTTTTTCCCTGAAATTTTATTAATCATGTCCCATATTCTTTTTGGTTTGGTATTTGAATTTAATTTGTTGATGTATACTTGTCATGTTGTCTGTTTGGCTTCTTCAATAGCTCTGTGTGCTTTAGTTCTATTGTTTTTATAATTTTCTAGGTTTTCTTTTGTTGGTTGGTTTTTAAATTTTCTGAGAACTGCTCATCTGGCTCTGACAGCTTCTTTGCATTCTTTATTGAACCAGGGGTTAATAAATTTTGGTGATGGTGAACTTTTGGGGGATATTTTGTTCTGCAATTGTTTTTAGAATGTTGATAAAATACATGATATCATCTTCTCTATTTATATTGGCTTCTGGTGTCAATTTCATTTGACAAGTGTTTTTGAAGTTTTGCCAGTTTGCCTTTTGAAGGTTCCATTGAGGTACTTTGATGTCTTTTTCCAGTTCTTGACTTTCTAGTATGATTGGAAAGGGGTCACTTCCGCAGGTATCGTGATATACTTTCCAATGATAAACCAAGTAGATACTGGGTTGGCATATTGTTAAATCAATAGCTGAGTATATTCCAGTAGCTGGGTGTAAATATGCTCCCTTGCTGAATAGGCATAAGTGGTTTTTATTTTTAAAAAATCTATTATTTTTCCTCTTCTATTTGTCTCTTTATTTCCCCATATTTCATTGTGGCTATTAAAATCTCCCATAAAGATAAAGGGTTTGGGTAATATTTGTATTTTCTACTACTCTTGCATAAGGTTTTATTCTTCATATATCCTTTGACTATCTTTTTGCCTCTGGGAAAGGAATATTTCTTTTATATTTTATTCGTAGGATTTGCTTTTCTTTCTTCCAGCGTTCACATGTCTGGAGAAAGCTGCGTTGGTTCCCTTGGCAATTTATACATTTAATTTCCTGATACTCTTCTTAATCATGGTTTGTTTCTTTTGAGCCACATTTGATGCATGTAGAGTGTTCTCTACAGATGTCTGTATGATGCCCAAATTTATGACATTTGAAGCATCTTAGGAGATCTGGAATGTATATTTCTATGGGTTCTATATGATATCCTATTTTGATTTTTGGAGGGATTTGAGATGTATTGAAAGTGAGTATATATGTGCGTGTGGGTATCTTTTCATTATTTTTCTTTATAAATATTCTTTTGTGATCAATAACTCCCTGACTGCTCATTGAGTTTGAGATTTCTTCTAGGGTGGCGAGAGATAATTCTCTGCTTCTGACTACTCCTTTTGATTGATTTAATTTTTTATGCGGATTAACTTTGATATTGATCAAAGGTTTTCATTTTTTTCTATTTCCTTGCTTTGATTTTTTTGTTTCAATTTCTACCATTAGGTTTCCATCTCTTGTTTTCTTAACTGTTTTTGGATTTATCGTATTTTTTCTATAAGGAAAGGAGATAATTTTGACATCCAGGGCTTTTATCACATAGAATGTAGGGAATTCCGTGTTGATTTCTTTTTCACTATCAGAGTTAGATAGGGCACGTTTGGGCTTTTTATTTTGATTCGTGATGTATCTTTTTTTGTTTTTAGCTGTCTGTGCTTCCCACCTGCCTTAGAGACCGTTATTGGGACCGGTCAAGGGGGAAACCCAAATGCCTTGACAGGTCAGGGCTACACAAAATAGTATACACATTCACGTGAGACACCCAAAGCATCTGTCACCATGTTCATGTATGGGCTCATGTTCTTCATGTTATGACTGACCCTCATCCAGCACCTAACGTCTACTCTTTTAGTTGAAATATTCTATAATTTTATTTTTTGGGGGTGGGAAGTCACTTTCATTTTAGTGTTTGTTTCATATTTCTAGTTTTATTTTTGATTTCTTGAAAGTTCATTTAGAAGTAGATGTTAAGGATTGACCTGACCAGCTGATTGATCAAATTGGGCCTCTCCGACCGCCCGTCTAGTCGAGGTAAAGGCCAAATTGGTGTGTTGCAGTATCATCATCTCTTTGCACCTGGATCATGATTTGCTCAACCACCATGACCCCATCCCCAAGCATCACAGGTCACCACCCACGGCCAACAGGTGGCCCCATTGAGGGACTTCTACTCTCTGTAGGAGGGAAGTCGGCGTATTCTAATGCCCCGCTGACAGGGCAAGAACATTTCAAGAGAAAAGATTCTACACTGAAGAAATTTTTCCAAATTGGTTTAGTTTCATTTTCTTTAACTTGTTATAGCCAAAGATAAGCTTTTAAGGTAGAAGCCAAGAATAATAATCACTGTTGATGTCTAAGCAAGCTGGAAAGTGATAAAGACTACAGTATAGTCCAGCTTCAGGGTTGTTCACTGTAAATGCTTGCAAAGTCACCTATCCATGTGCAACATGGCACTGCAAGAACCCTAATATTATGTGCCCATTGATCATAGCAGCCTCTCTAAATGCTACCAAAGAGTTTGGGTTCCTTGCTACCAGTTGGGATACAACAACCAGAAAACTGCCAACATGATACCCTTAAAAGGAAAAGTCCTTCAGCCAGTCATGTCACCAAAAAGTCATGAGAATCGCTCCTATTAAGGCTTCAGGAGAGGGAACCAGAAACACCATTCTAAGCAGAAAACAAGGAATAAACCTCCACTCCTGTTCAAAAACTGGAAAGTAGTGTGAATTGAGCAAACCTCTATTAAAAAAAAAAAAAAAAATTCAAAAAAGAAAAATGAATAAATAAAAAAACATTAAGAAATAAAATTTCAAAGTGAAGGCAGAAAGGTTACAAGTATAGAGTTAAACTAAGAGCAGGTGTGATTTAAGATGGCAGTTCATTATAATCACCGTTTCCTAATCAATTTTAACTACTTAGTTTTAATCGTATAGTTTCTTAAAAAGAAAAAAAAAAAACACAAAACTATAGTACCATTCTTACCAGAAATTAATTTTTTTTTTTAATCACTCCCTAGGGAGAGGAAAAAAGTTAAGAGAAATAAATATAAGATACATATTTTATATATTTACAATGATGTTCACCCTGTATAAGACATTAGAGCTACTCGAGGTATATGTTACAGAGTAAGAGGCATAATTTATGTGGATATGTAGGGAAGGTAATGGTTAAACTTAGAATTGAACAGGTTAAAGATTTTAGTACCCTTTTGGGAGTTGATTCCAAAGAGCAGCAGTTTGTGAAAAGTTGCTTGAGTGGAATTTACATCTCATTAATGGAATATGTAAAGAATTGTGCATGATATAGTGGGTCTTAGCTGCGAAGGTTAGAAATGTTGGAACTAAGAAATATAGTTTGTCTGAAAACTTTCTATAGAAATAGTGATAGAGCAGCAAGAGACCCAATGTTTCATCTGTGAGAAAGGGGTTTTAGGTGGAAAATAATTTGTCACCCACAAGGATATGGAGATGCTTCTGGACTCTATTGATGCTGAAAATGAAAACTGGGTAGCTCTTGCACATATATGGCAGCAATACCTCATTTTAGGGCTGATCTAGCTCTTTTAAAGGTAGAGGATAGAACAAGGAGTCAGGTGCATAATAGAGTAGTATAGGGAATATACAACTACAAAAAATTTATATTAAACAAATGAATAAAGAAGCAAAGCAAAAGAGAGCAGAAAAAAATTAAACCAGCATACATGTACCTATATGGAGAGAATCTTTCCATTTGGTCAAACATATTGACATCAATTAAGAAGTGCAACTATCTTTCAAGTTACATTCCATTACCCTCACAAACATATGGCATTGTGCTCATAGAGAAAGAGAGGGGGGGGGAGAAAAACATGTAAATTTATTTGTTTAGATACAGGCATATCAATAAATATGGAAAACAGAGTTTGCTTAGTTTTTATGTGACATTGTGAACATGCAACAAGCCCTTTTCTTTTTCAAATCCTTTTATTTGCTTTTCTGTAGCTACGATTAACAACTATGCTGGTCAATTTTTCTGAATATTCCAGTTTGTAAACACCATAATTGCACTGCCATTGTGGTGATATTGGTATCACTTTAATAGCTGTTTTTTTCCCACTCATGATGCCTTATTTGGAATTTTGACTTTCTCCAATGAATTGCATCTAAATTTGTCAGTCTAAGCTTTAAGAAACCTCAAAGCTGTCTCCTCAGATGTTTAAATCAAACTCATAGCTCCAACTGAAGAAACAGCTTGATGAGACTCACTTTAGATTGTTGCAAATTTGAGAAATTTGTTCAGCACTGCTTCTTCAGAGGTACTTAACTGACATTTGCTGGTGATAACTGCTTTCAGTTTTATGGCAGACATTGCTCTCATACTACAATTCTTCAAAAGTAATTTCTGCATTTCATATTGTGACTATAACAATCAAAATAAATATACTCGTTCAAATGGAAAAATATATAATATTAATTGCTAAATCATTTGTTTTTTATCTCTGTTCAATTTCTCATTTATTAAAATGTAAAAAGTAGAAATATTTCCATCTTTTTCATACAAATTGCATTTTAAAAACAAAAATTTTTTTTACATGATTGAAAAATAAGGTAAAACAAAATTTATTAATTGCATTATAATGTAAACAATAACGTAAACAATGTTCATACCTCTTCATCAAGCAGCTGTCCATTTCTACTCTGCAGTAATTCAAACAGTGTTCCCCCTAAAATGCATTGAGTAAACATTATTTTATTAATATTCAAAATTCAACACTATAAAAAAATATATTTGCACAGCAACTTAAATATAAATTCCCCCATCCAACTGGATTGATTATTTCATAGGGATGATCTTAATCTCTTGGCTTGATTTTGTCCTAGTGATATAATGAGGTATCACAGCTGGTAACATTTCTTCTGCAGATCACCCTAATTTTACTTTCTGTGCTTAGAAGATAGAATATGGCATACTTTAGACCATCAATATCTAGTTGACCATGTGGTTCTGACAGTTTTCATGATGTCGTCTTATGCTCTTTGAATGTAGGAAAGCAACAGAACTAAGATAGTAGTGGAATCTTCGGACTAGTGGTTCCCAAAATTCAGGGGAAAAGAAATCCTGGTGACAGAGAGAGGTTCAAACACATACACACATTTAAATGGTTCAAAATTTCTGGCGCCTGAAGAAGGCCGAAACGAATGAAACGTCATTAGTAATCTTTCTTTTTAATTTTTATTAAGAATTCTTTAAAAACAGAATTCGGCTTTCTGGCCAAAAATTAGGATTGAGTTGAACGTTGAATTAAGCCAGTATGGTTGTTTACTGAGGGAGAAATTTGATCTAAACAGAAGTTTAGGCCGTCATATTTGGGTTGACAGAAAATTATAGAGATGAATGGAATAATGACTTTGAGAAGGAGAATTTTGGTGTAGATTAAATATTGAAACGTGTTTGTTTACTAATGTTGAAATATGAATCTGGTGTAAGTTATATGCCCATTTAATCTCGGAGGTCACCTGATTTTTGACTGTAGCAATTAACACTCAGATTACTTATGATAAGTGCATGGATGACCTCACTTATAACCCACCGGTTTTCTATATAAGCATGTCATAATGCTGAAGTTAAGAGATTTGGTCGGCGACCATGACAGCGTGCAGGTCATGTGATATCGGATCTCCCTGATGAGGTGGGGGATGCTGTTAAGAGAGTTGGTTCACGACCATCGAAGCATATGGGTCATGTCATCAGGTTTCCCTGCTGGAGTAAGGGTGCTGACAAGAGAGACCAGAGATTGGGTCAGCCTCCTTCCCGGCCAGTAAGGTTGCTGAGAGAGTTGGTTGGTGTTCGTGAAAGAGCACGGACGTATGTGAGATCGGAACCCCACCTCACTGAGGCAAGTGTGCGGACAAGCTAGAAACCCGGACATTGAGAAATATTATCATCACAGCAGTTGTATTGAAGAACCGCTGAGTATATGAAACCCTACATTTGCCGCTAGCACAACAACTATCAGAATTACATCAGCTGTCGTTTATACCAGAACCTTCACAAGACACGTGGTCCCAGGGTTTTAATTGAGAAGAACTGACTTCGTCAAAAGAGTCTGAAGAACATTGTTGAATAGAGTTATATATCTTCTGCGATGCTTTAACAACAGTGAACCAAACACACTCTATCTAGGCCTCCGCATGTGAGTTGTTATGCTAAAATCTTTTACTATTTGTAACCTTTTTCTTTTTCTATTCTTTTCTTGTATATAAAGGACATCCACAGTGCAACCATTGAGCAGTTGTTTGTTTGGCTTTCTACGGACATTATTTTCTATTTCTTTTCGCTGGATTCTAAATGTTTAGCACCAGCTTCCCCAGCTGTGTCTGCATCTTCAGTCGACCACAAGCGAATAACATGTCTGCTTTCTGGATCTAATAATCACAACATGGGCAGGAAGCAGAATTAAACCAGTGAGCAGTGAAATGACCTCTGGATGCTCAGGGACTTGAGGGCTATAGTGTTAAATATATGGTCCCGTTGCTACGACTTGACCCCTGGAAGCCACAGAGTTAAAGTGACCACTGGTCCCCCATCACTAGCCAGTTCATCTGGATCCCCAAAAAACTTTGCATGAAGTTTATCAACATTGTCTGACTGCTTGAGGATTGTTCTATAATAGACCAATGTTAATATTGGCTACAAATGACAGAAAACAGAAGATTTGAGTCTAAACAGACTCCTTGGTATGCAGAAGGCAAAATCTGTAGACCTGTGCTGAGTAAACAAAAGCGAAGAATGGCCTTTGTAGATTATAACCAGTTCACATACATACCAGTTCACCATTCGTCTAAGCAAACACTACTATACGATGATACCAACTGACAGGTTCAGTGATGGGACAGGCACAATAATACTGAATCTCACAGCTTTAACTTTCTCACATCAATGAATTGAGAGTGACATGAAATACATTCTACATTTGGATCAATCATCAATCATTGGTAAACCCTCAATCATTTTGATTACAGGAGTTGAATGTATAGCTTCTATAGTAGTCAATCAGCTAATCCCTCAATTTTTTTCATATTTTTTGTTGTGGTAGCATATTACATTGAGCGAGGTTTTAATGGTGGCACAAGATTTCATGGGTGGTGACATGATTTCTCAAGCCATGGGAATCATGCCAAGAGTAATGCAAGCTTCAGGAATCAAGTGTGATAAGATAGAGTTATCTTTTAACCTGCCTATAACATTCAGTTCAAAATAAAGAATGTTACAGAAAAAAGAAAAAAACAAAAAAAAACAAAAGAAAAACCAAAAAACAAACAATACTTTTCCTTGGGTATCTAATAAAACAGTTCAATACTGACTGATAAATCAGCTTGTTCCTTTTTGTTTTTATTTTCATTACAAAAATTTGACACAGAACAAAATCCTTTTTGTTAGCAAATCAAGCAAAAAGATATTTCCCAATGTGGTAAAGTGTTCTACAATCACACATTGCAAAAAAAAGTTAATGTTTTCATTATCTAATTCTTACCTACCTTCAGCATATTCCATAACTATCATGAGGGCTTTATCTTCCAGAAAGTTCTCATAATATTTGATAATAAAAGGATTATTGAGCATAGACAACACTTTCACTTCATTTAAAGCAGTTTGCCTTTCATCCTTGGTCATTTGTTCCACTGGAATCTGCTTGATAATGACTAGTTTCTTGTCACTTAGCCGACAACAGAGATAGACGATGCTGCAATAATCCAAAAATATGTATTATCACATTTTATAATTAAGGAAGAAAAATAAATACATAAACAATAAGGGCGGACCTGAAGGAGACTACCACCACCTTTAAATTTGTTTTCATTTTTACTTTTTTCAGTGCAGTCTTATTGATTATTACATAAAGTTTCTGATTATCAAAAAAAATTTGTAAAAGTTTTAATATTTAAACAATTTTAGAGAGGGATCAGTTTCTCATACGTTATAGTAAATCAATCCTCCATTTTGGAACCACTCACATTGGGGGGGGGTGGAGGTTGCTTTGCTTTTTTGGAATGAGTTGTTGCTCTTGTTTTTGTCTTTTTCAAGTTTTCTTCCGTTCTTACAATGACATCGTCTTCGAAAACTCCAAGAATGGCTTTATTCAAAAATTTTGCAAAGGATTCAGTTGTTGAATATGCGCAAACCAAAAAGTTAATTACACAGAATCGATTTACTATAAGGTTGTATGAAAAACTAAGTCTCCCCCACCCCAATTGTTTAAATGTTGAAGTTTTTACAAATTATTTTGTCAGTTGGAAAGTTTAGGGTTTGCACTGAAAAAAATTTTTTTAAAAATTGATAATCAATAAATTCACAGGTGGTGATAATGTCGTACCGATGAGTGGTTCCAAAATGGAGCATCGATTTACTATAAGGTTGCATGAAAAACTGAGCCCCACCCCAAAAAAAATTGTTTAAATATTGAAATTTTTCCAAATTTTTTTGTCAATTGGAAAGTTTAGAGTGTAATCAAAATGATTGCACTAAAAAGAAAAAAAACAATTAAAAACAACAAATTTAAGGTGGTGGTAGTCTCCTTCAGGTCTGCCGCAATAAGTATTATATATTGTTATAAAATCCCATATAAAAGTCAGTGTTATTTAGAAACAAGAATTATGAAAAATATTTGACAAATCAGCATTTACTTACTTGTGCAATGCATTTTAATGCAGAGGAGACAAACTCAATGAGCTGAACAACATAATTTCTTTATTTAAGTGCCTTTTGTTGTTTAATGGTAAAGAATAACAAGATGGACAAAGGAAAACAGTGCATAACCTACCTACTCAACTTGTGTAATTGGGTAGCATAACAGCACAAAGATAAAATTTACTAAGAGCTACAAAGGACAGAAAATTGTAAAGAGGCATGATCACCAATGTCCTGAAGAGACATAATGCATAGAAGATTAATGTTTCCAGACATGAAAATTAACATTTGTTACTGTTTGTCAAGATAATGTATAATAAGTCTTGGGCCTGACATGGATGGTGCCACTAATAAAAGATCCATATGATTTTTATGAAGTACTAAATTTCAAATGGCATGTGACAAAATTTGAGTCTAATCAGATTATTAGTTTACAAATTACAGTTATTTAAGTGAAACTACTGTTGCAAATTTTCAAAACAATGGAAAACTCTGAATTTTGAGTGTTGATAATGAATTGTTTTCTGATGGGAAAAGATACTGTTCACGCAAAGCAATGGCTTAATTAAGTGTTATTCAGACTGGTCCATCAGAAACAATGGTTAAGAGGTGGTATTCTGACTTTAAGTGCGGTTATACTGATATATATGATGCTGAATGCTCAGGTCACCCAAAATTGGCAGTTGTCTTGGAAAACACCAAAAAAATCCACAAACATGTTTTGGCTGATCGTAAATTGAAGTTGCATGAGATAGCAGAGAAATTGAACACATAAGAAAGCGGTATATTCACCATTTTGGATGAGTATTTGTCAATGAGAAAGCTGTGTTCAAAGTGGGTGCCGTGTTTGCTTGCAGTTGATCAAAAACAACACTGCGTTGATGATTCAGAGCGTTGTTTGCAACTGTTTAAACACCAAAAAAGCAGCCACAAATGAAGAAGTAAAAGTGATCTTTCACCAAGACAATGCACCATGTCATAAGTCAGTCACAAAACTACATGAATTGCACTTCAAATTGCTTCTGCATCCACCCTATTTTTCAGATTTGGCCTCCAGTGACAACTGGCCGTTTTCAGACCTCAAAATAATGTTCCAGGGAAAGAGTTTTCGCTCCAATTATAAAGTGATATTGGATATCTCCACGCTGTGATGTTGCCGGGGTTGATTGAAAAAGTCGGAGCCTCAAGCTGGGGGTACAAGATAAAACTATAAGAAACAAACTTCTACAACTTGAAGGAGTTAAAATGATGCTTTATTTCGTTTAGAGTTAGTCTTTCGGTTGGGGCAGGCGAATGTGACACACAGCTCTAACTCTAATTAATGGAGATCAAATGCCGAATCGACCAACTCAAGACGAACAGAGTTTCTACTTCAAGCACGTGCCCGGCTGAACTAACTCAACTGAAGTGAAACTTACTAACTGGCTTGGAAAAATGATTTGTATTTATATTGAAATAACCGGAAGTCCACTAGAGACCCCCCGGGCTAAAACAAAACTAAAAGATAAGCATTGGCGACTGTAAGTCCGAAATTTCAAGGTACTTAAATTTTCCTTCTTTTGATGTGTAAACATCTCGCAGACACCCGTCTGCACTTAGCCTTAGTATTTTCCAGGATTTTTTTATCTTTTTATCTTAGTAAATCTTCCTCCGATGTTTTTATAGCCCTGACACTTTACCAGTGACCAGGCGTTTTTTATTGCCTGGAGAAAGGGAAAATTCTATTATCGTTTCTTAATGTGTGGTCAAGATACAGTAAAGACAGTTTTTGACCTGGTCACTCAAAAAATCTATTTCCTAGACGTTATCTTTTATCCAATCAAATCACTTAGTCAAATATTTACTGGAAGACTGGTAGGATTTAACAGTAATCCTACTACTCTTTTCTCTTCCACAAATGTCCTTATAAAAGAAAAAGCGTTTATTTTTTTCTCTTCTTTTTCACTTTTGTTAAATGAAACACATGTTTTTAAACTATTTTCTATTCTTAACCATTTTCTATTTTAATCTATTATAATAAAACACATATTTTACACCTTAATATACGCCTAGTTATCATGTCACACACAGAAAGATATCTAGGAAAATTTTAAACAAAAGTGAAGGTTATGTGCTTATTAACAAGATCTAAGATTAAGGTGGTTAGATATATCAATGTCAAATTTTGTGTAAACATAAACACCCCAGGCTGATGACACACAAGTCTGCAAAATTAAGCTCAACAATAAAAGTCATCAGAAATTCAACCTCCAGTATAGAATTGGATTTTGTAATAGATAATTTAGACATTTTATTTAACCAGTTTTCTTAATATTCAATAAATCTGTTGTTAGTGTTATCAACATTTAGCATTTTATTGAAAGAGTTTTTATTCCAGCCTGATTCCTAATGTGGTCCTTAGACACAAAAAGACAAAAGTTAACACAGTAAGATGTGAATTATTCTTGCTTAACGACAATACACAATGTACATCGAGGAGCCCACACTAGACTTTGCCATCAATCCCAACATTTTAAGATTTTGGGAAACCTGAATCAACCCTATTGGGACAACACACCGGCCCCAATTAAGAAGAGAAAAAAGTAAGCTGAGTAATCTGTAAGGTCAGTATTTCACAGGTGTAAGAATTTCTCTTTTGTATCTGGAACATCTCTCTCTATCCATACATCAATGTCGCTGTGTCAAAATTTTTCTGTTTTGGGGATGAAAATTCTTCCTTGTTTTGTAACACAGAGAATTCGCTTATGCAAAACAGTGATCATATGTCTAAGTGAATTCTCATCATCGGCCAGCAAATAAAACAAAATAAAGAAAAAACAAAATTCTCTCTTGCAAGTTGTCTGCTCTGGTTTCAGTCCCAGGTCTCTCCCTGATAGATGACACATAGTGCGACCCTTAATCTCTTCGTAAGATGGCTGCCACACTCTCCTGATCACACATGATGCAAGGTGAGGGTGGCCTTTTGGTCCAAGTGCTCCTTTGTAGTGTGACGTGCACCGCAGTTTCCACCTCTGAATTGTCCAACGATCTCATGGTTATATTTTTGAGGGGACCACTGGCACCACCCATTAATAATTAACCACCGGATGACTCATTACTGTCATCACTTTCATCAGTCGAATGATCTGCCTCCAAAGCAGGGTGGAAATCGCTCACATGATGTGGGACTCCATTGACCAGGACAGATTGCTAACTGACCACACCAGTCACTCATCCCCGCTTGAATCTAGTTGTACACTAATTGCCTGGCAGTTTCCTGCAGCATATGACCCACCCACCATCTCATTGTCAGATGACTGAACAACATCAATCCCTTTTACCCGAGCCTGGTGCAAGTAGATGGTATTTGCAGGTGCAGCTGTCGGGGTCACATCATCCTTCGATGTAAAATTGTATCAATATGTTGCTTCTGAAATGGAGCACTTCTTCATGGCAACAATCCTCTTTATGGTGTGGTGGCTTCTTTCTGTGATGCCATTGCTTGATGGCACATATGTGCATCACAGCCGCAATCAGACCCCCCCCCCCCATATGCACAGAAACTTTCTGACCTGCTGGCTGCAGAAGACAAAGTTGTTATTGGCCAAAATCTCAGCTGGTGCACCTCATTCGTAAGAAACCGACGATAGTTGTCAAATAACATTTTCTGAGTCTTGCTGTGCAAGTGGTCACCAAACCACAAACCGGATGGACCCACAGTCGATGAGGGTAAGAAAGTGGTTGCTATTATATAGGGTGCTATCCATTACCACCCTTTGCCATATGTCACTTGCTTCCAGTTGTTCCTTTCGCCACAAGGCTGCGTACATAGACTGGCACACCTCAGAGCTTGATGATTTGTTCGACCACCAGTTTGACCCCTGCTAGTTCGACATCTCATGAAATACACTCTCCTCTTGATGCTTGGATGAATTTTTGCTGCTGGCTCATCACATTCATTGTAGCAGCGCAAGTTTGACCAACAAGCTTAGCATGGTACTACTTTCAGGGCATACAGGTCAGCTGGTCGGCAAGGTTGCAGCACGACGTGACCAATGTTACACTGACTACCAGGTTATACTCAGAGACCAGACACTTTAACTGTAATGCTAGGTTAACGCCCTTCACTACGGCATCTAACTCAGCCAGGTTGATGTGCTGGGCATTGTTCAGATTGCAACCAATATGCATCCTTCAACACACCTCCATCTTTCTCCAATAAGGCAACCAATGCTAATGAACTGGTGTCAACTCATATTTCTTCCTCATTGACGCACTGCTCTCCTCAGGCTGGGTCCTTGTATGCTGCTCTCTCCACAGTTTCTGAAATCATTTGGGTGAGGAGTGTATCACTTGTTTGATCACCCCTGTAATTACCCCATTCGTCCTGTGTTTTATTGCACCCATTGCTATGCAAAGCCAACCACACACTGGCAATTGACCCACAAGTTTTCCGCACAGTCTACCTTGTGAGGACTTTAGGGATGCTTGGAATCACACTTTTCCATCTCCATTGCAGAGTGCCATCCTCCCCACTGACGTCTGGGCCTAGCATGTGGGCTCTGTCTCCAAGCCACTCCTTGCATTTTAGGCCACACTGCTGGTTCGACATCTTCATTGATATAAATATCGTCAAGGTACACTGATGTTGTCTTTTCAACTGTTTCCTTCTGAGACAACACAGCACCAATGATGGTCTTCATGATTAGTGGTGCCACATTCAAGCTGACACCCAGTCACATCAGGCAGTACCTTTTGCCACAAAATATCATTGTCTGGAATGGCCATAAAGTTTCATTGACCCACACCTGTAGACAGGCCTTCCTCAGATCCAGCAATGATGGACTCTACCCTTTCACTCCCGCACTGCTTGCACATACATCAGAATTGGCCGTGTACTGGTTGCACCTTTGATTTGTTCTGTTGTACCACCACCATTAAAGGGATCAGACCTTTTGGAGATCCAAGTTTTTGGTCAGAGTATGGGATCAACCAGCCATCTTTGATCCAGGTATCAAGCTCTTGTTCATATGCGGCCCTAACGTTCATGCGTACAAGGTACTCTGCAATGCCATTCAGTAGCTTGGTTGGCACCTTATCGTCCATCCATTTTCATGACGCAGTCCAGTTTTTCTATAATTGAACAACCTCTACCTTGAAGTCTGGCTGATCGATTCAAAGTGCAGTACACACCAGGACCTTCAGGAATTACACAGTTTCTGCTCAAGTAATGAGGACACCAAATAGTGTCTTGGTGGCATCATATCGAAGCAGCAGATCGAAGCTCAGTATGTCCTTCCGTTGACTTCAGCAGATGCACCAGAGATCTGTGCGAATCCTCACTAACCCTATTTCACAACACACCTGTGTCTCACCATTTATGATTGTTATTTTAACACTTCTCCTGCTCCAGGTGTGCACAACCTTGTGCTCGTTATGGCACAGGAGCAGCTGGAATCAAGCAGCACTGAAAGGCATTTGGTAGACATGCACTCAGATGATTGGTTGCGTCTTGCTTACATCTACCTTGTCCAGGAAGCAGAGCAGTGCTGACATCTTGTCCCCTGGCTCTTTTCCCCAGACAGCTTGAGGCTATATGTCCGATACCGCCACACTGGAAGCAGCACACGTGTTCCCGTCCTTTGCAATCCTTGGCAATGTGACCACTTCGCCCACAAAAGAAGCAATTCCCTTTGGAACATGGGTCCAACCAGGGATCTCTGTGGCCACTCTGAGCCAACTATGTGGCTATCACAACAGGTTCTCCAAGTTCTGCTTCATCCCTGTTGATGGCCTATACACACTCAAGTAGCTGCTCAATCGGCATCGCCTCAATCTTTGTAGACGCTCTCAGGAGTTGGTTCTCTTGAACCGGAGTTCGGTCACCAATGCATATACAAAAGTCTGTTTGAGCAATTCCCAGAACAGCACAACCAGCTTCTTCAGTGCCGCAAAGAAGACACCGACAGTTTTCTCTGCCAATAACTTCTGGGTGGTGATATGTTCGTACACTGTACAAGTGTCCATCCCAAAGACCCTGTACAGCGTAGCCTTAGCAACATCGGCCTTATCCCTGTCACTTAACTGTTGGCAAGCATCCAGAGTGCCTCCCATTGGTCATAGGGGAATAGCTAACTCGACCTGCTTGACCCCACACTAGCAACAGGTTAGTGGAGCTATTGAACTCAGGGATGAGTTTCAGTTCAAACTTTGAATCCACCATTGTGTTAAAGTAATAAAAAATTAGCTGCATGTTTAAAAGCCTGAAATAGCTTGTAAGAATTTCTCCTGTGTCTGAAATGTCTCTCTTTCCGCATGTGGTCCAATGTCGCTGCGTCAAAATTTTTTCTTCATTTTTAGGATGAAAATTTTCTCATTTTGTAATACTGAGAATTTGCTTATGCATATGGTCACTGTTTTTCATAAGCGAATTCTCATCATCAGCCAGCAAATAAAATAAAATAAAAACAAGATTCTCTTTTGCAAGTATTCCCGTCGGATTTCACTCCTTGATGGATGACACACAGCATGACCTTTACTCTCTTTTTTCGTAGATTTGCATGATGGCTGCCACAAGAGAAGAGACAGAGATGGAGAGGAGGCTGGAGTGTGTGTAGGAAGTTACATATTAATCATTCTATATCCCAATTAATCTTGGTAATAAAAGAACAAAAATAGTATTACAATGTAAGTGAAGCAGTATTTATGTAAATTAGCACATTTGCATTCTCCTGAATATAACTAACAAAAGTAGAGACTTTTGTATAAACAAATAATATTGTAAATGTTTAAGCCTTACAGTATTAAGCAGTTGCAATGCAGTCTGGAATAAACCACAAGTAAATTGATCATATTTAATTTAAGAAGATTTATTTCTTCAGGTGCTTAAGTCCCTGTAGAAAATGAAGATGACATCATGGCTGAGACACAGGGCAAGTAAGCTAAATAAGGAAATGCTTTCTCTGAAAAAGACATAATTTAGAGACAATGAAAAATATAGGAAAGAAAATGAAAGTAAAATCTGACAAGAAAAAAGTAACAAAATGCAAACAACAAAGAAATATTGTAATATGAATATGTTCAACCTCAAAAAACCCACTCATACAAATCAATCTACAAAGTTTAATGAAAAACCTTATTCTATAATGACATTGTCAATGCTGCTTCCCCTTTACTCTAAAAAAAAGAAAAAAAAAAAAGAAAAAAAAGTCAAATAAAAACACTTAAATACTTAATACATGGGACAAGTTCCAGTAAAAGATAGAATTGTAGCTATAGAAGATGGAAATGTCATATTTCCTCTTTGTAGGAAAAATTTAATACAACATAGCAAAAAGTGGAAATATGAAGTATTCTCACATTGTTAAATTCAACAATTTTACAAGAAGATGGATTTAAATAATAAATGGATTTATTGAATTTCTAGAGTTAGAAAATTTGTTTTCATATATTTTATTGAAGATGCATGATGCAGATTCTGGAGATGTGTCTGATGAAAATATTGATGAATAGTTGTATTGGCAATGAATAAATAAATGTGTGTCAAAATATGCATAAAACAGAAATAATAGATACCATTCAATGAGCTCATGACAGACATGCAAAAAAAAGTTAAAAATACACAGTTTGTACCAGAGTATATTTATTCCATTTGTGAATGGGCTGGGGTACTTATAAACAAGAATACAAATTTTTAAAATATTAAACTTTATTTTCTACCAATTTTAAATAAAATTAATGAGTATGTAATTA
The DNA here is from genome assembly GCA_037127315.1 of Ascarosepion bandense. NCBI lineage: Eukaryota > Metazoa > Mollusca > Cephalopoda > Sepiida > Sepiidae > Ascarosepion > Ascarosepion bandense. Next base: position 115,194 of record JBBBDQ010000537.1, on the reverse strand, counting down.
ATTTAACTGACATGAAGGTACAAGTGTCTCAACTTCAAATCTTACCTCATTTTACCTTTTATCATCAATATTGACCAAGACATTGGGAGGTATATTACTTTAAAAAAAATCATTTGCAATGAAATAAAGAGACTAAGATGCAAGGAGGTTACTGAATGTGAAAGAATCAATTATCAAAGAGAGACGGCAATAAAAGAACAAGAATTAAAGAAACCAATATCAAAGTTGACTGGAAAGAAAGAAGCCAGAAGAGAGTTCCACAAGTAAGAAGTTTGAGAGAATAAACTGTTAGCATAGAATATATGGTTACATCTAGCCATTTAAACTGTAAAATGATTAAACTTAGCTGAAAATCTAGGACAGCACTAAAATTTATAAAGCCACCAAAGAGGAAAGCTCATCATGGCAACCACCATGAAAATATTTATAGAAAGACATAGGGAAGTTATATTACAGCAGTGAGAAAGTGACTGAAGCTAAGATGCCAAGTCAGAACTGATGACAGTGCAGATTCTTTTTTGGATATTATCAAGAATCTCTAAATACATAGCAAAACTATCAAATCAGAAGTGGCAGTAATATTCAATGCATGGGCAAATGGTAGTGTGCAAGAAAAATTATCTAGCATGACACCATAAACCAGCTTTCCAAGCAACAGACTTAACAAATGATTCAATAAAATCTTTCCACTTCAGTATAAGTGGAAAACATTAGCCCAAAAAAGCACAAGCAGTTGCTCTCCTGGAGGTTAGCATTGGCAATGCTGATGAAAGGCAAAAGAGGTTCTTGAAGTTGATTAATGCAGAGCAGATTTGTTTTGGAGTCATTAAAAATTAAAAAGCCATTTCTTGCCCCAGTTAACAACATAAGGTCAATTTTGAGATCAGCTACCAATTTGACCTTATCAAGCCTATCAGCCTTACAGGAATAAAAAGTGTTGTTATCAGTGTAGATACCGAGTTGAAAACTGATAACATCCAGAATGTCATTGATGAAAATTTGGAAAAGTAGGTCCAAATATAGACACACGCGGGGGTGGGGGGGGGGGGGTGCATAATGCAAAAGGGTCTAGAAGAGTAGCTGTTCAAAACAACTTTCCTTTTGTGATTTGCTAAGAGATTGAATCAAATCAAAAATTAATCCAGAAATACATTTCAACTTGTGAAGAAGACCAGCATACCGAGCCCTGTCAAAAAAGGCTTCAAGATATTCAAAGCAACAGCTTTATTTAAAGTTTGATAAACTATTTCAGCAATAACCGTTTAGAGAGAGAAGCAAAAAACATATATTGCTTGCCTGAAAGAATACCATTCAAGGTGAGATGTTTCATCGATACAGTGTTAAAGCCTCAGTCAGTCAGTTAAGTGCCATACGTGATACACACTTGGGCGATCATGTCTTGAAAGAGACATGACTGACTGGGCAGAAGATTATCCCGCAGTAGGTTGCCATTGCTTTCTGCAGTAGACTGGTTGCCGACCAAGGCTATAGAACCCAATCTGTCCTGCTATTTAACCCATAACTGGAAGAGACGGATGAATACTTTTCCCAAGGGTATTTGCGCGTAAGTGAATACAATGGATTCAACTGGAATTCGAACTTGGCTCTCCGGTTTCTCGTTCCGAGCCGATATCCACTGTACCACATTGTTGGGATGTTATCAAGTTCACATACTGTGTGGGGATCCAGTTAGGAGATGATAACAGACACCATGGATACAACATTTTTTAATATTATGTATAAAAATTTTATTTTAAAAATATTACCTTTGTTTAAATGTGTAATCGTCTAGGTTGTTTTTTTTTTTTTTAGGCACGTTCTTTTGAGACGTTTATTTTTGTAGGCCAGACTGGTTTGTGTGAAAAAAACATTTATCATTTGTGAAGGATCCATCTGGTTATATGAACATTTTAAAATTCAGGTTAATTTTCTTTTTGTTTATTTGCACCAATATCGTGCAATTATAGTTTATTTAATTTTTAATTTAAATAGAATTAGAAAACAAAAGTATGAAAAATCATTTCTGCAGATATGTTTTCTAATCTTCAAATATAGTATCAGTGTACATTTTAATGCAATCAATAGTTCCCTGTGTTTAAAAAAATCATGGTAATGAAATTTTCCGATGTAGCTTGTTTTCTGCCCTTTAGGCTATATAGAAACTTATTTATTTGAAAACCTATTAATTTAAAAAAAAAGTGTTCTAAATGCTAGGTTCACTTGACAATTAATAACTGGACTTTGGTTTTGTGTGCAATATTTTATTATTGAATATTCACTTTGAATTAAAATTCAACCCTGATATGTAATGTACATTTTGGTGCCTGACGTTACGAAAATATGGAAGGCCAGTTAAAAATTTTTTTTTTTTTTATGTATTCTGATTTTTATTCGATAAAATTATTTGTATTCATTGGGAAAGGATTTCTAAAAACAGTAAGACAAAATTCAGTAGGAACTAAAAATTGTTTTTTGTCATATGCAAGAATTCGGTTGAGGTTTTTCTTCACAAACCATTTTTTTTTTAGTTTAGTTTTAGTAGTTTAAATTTTTATTCAACAACCAAAGTTACTATCTAGATTTTAGAATCGATCTATCAAACTGTCTCAGTAACGAAAGACAATTTAAAAGTTCCGTTTTTTAAAAGAAAAAAAAAGCATTCAGTTGTTCTCAGTAGTATTTTAAATTTTGTTTTTGTAGACGTTAATTTGGGTATGACCGAATTGTCTCTTTCTTTTTCCATATGGCTTCCGTATAATACACCATGAAGAAGTGTTAATTTTCCCCAGAAATATTTGGTATGGTTGCTTAGTTCATAATCCAAAAATAAATCACTGAACATGCGAAAAACAAATAAGTACGACGATATGCCATGCTAGATGAAAAAGAATTCTAAGTACAGAAGAATAAATAATTTAAGTGGTTGAAGCTGTAAGGTGTATGTGGACCGTGAAGTCAAAATGAATTTCCATTCCAAAAAAAAGTTGTTATTCATGTCACATTTTTAACTAAAAAGTTTTTTTTGTGAGACAATTTTATAATTGGTAAAAAAAAGTTAAAGAAACTAGTAAAGCTTCTTTGAATGCTTAAAGTAGTAGTTTGAATCAATTTTTACTTTTAATATTTTAGTAGACATTTAAGAAAACAGCACTATCTTGGTGTTTGGTAAAAACATAAACCATAAGTTCGTAATTAATATCTAAAATACTTTATCAAAGATAAATAGCAAATTATCCAAACTTCAACCTGAATAATTGTTTTACTCTTCTTACACCCTCCATCTTTCCGTTCTTTTTTTTTATCCAAAACATGAATCTAGAAAATAAAAAGAACCAACTTTTACACGGAAGGGCCTCAAATATAAATAGGCAAAAATAATATATACATCCATACCCATAAGCACCTCTGCCGACAACTCTAATTTTTTCATATTTCTCCATTATTTGAGGACCAAAAAAATAAGCCAGGAAAACTTCTAAAAAGTAACAAAACTTTATGGCCGCAACATGAATTACTTCCCTTTTATAAAGTGGGACGTTACTGTTTTTTTACTAAAAATATTCAACTTCAAAATCTTTTTTCTTGTGTAAGTAAATACGATCCGCAATCAAACACGATGTGGCATAAGAAAACCTAATTTAAGTATTTTAAGAAGATTTTTGGCGGACCTGAAGCAGACTACCACCACGTTTAATTTCGTTGTTTTTCATTTTTTTTTTAACTTTTTTCAGCGCAGTCCTATCGACTGTTACTTAAACTTTCCGATTATCAATTTTGAAAAATTTACAATATTTAAACAAATTTGGTGTGGGGGGGGTCAATTTCTCATACAACGTTAAAGTAAATCGATCCTCCATTTTCAAACCACTCGCGTTGGGGTCGCTTTGTTTAGGTTAATTTCGTTGTTTTTCTTTTTTCAGCGCAGTTCTATCGATTTTTACTTAAACTTTCCGATTATCAAAAAGAATTTCGAAAAATTAAAGTATTTAAACAAATGGGGGAGTCAGTTTCTCATACAACGTTAAAGTAAATCGATCCTCCATTTTCAAACCACTAAGGTTGTATTAGAAACTGGTCCCCGTTCCGAAAATTGTTTAAATATTGAAATTTTTGAAAATATTTTTTTGTCATTCGTAAAGGTGTAAAAGATAATATTGCACTGAAAAAAGTCCAAAAAATTTGATAATGAACAAATTTATAGGTGACGGTAATGTCGTACCGGCGACTGATTTCAAAATGGAATGGAGGCTCGATTTTACTAAACGTTGTATGAGGAACTAATCCCACCCCCTCCAGAAAATGTTTAAATATTGAATTTTTTCAAACTTTTGTCAGTCGTAAAGCTAAGTATGGGTTTAGTTAGACTTTCACAGAGTGTATTGAGGCATTATGGTGCTCGTAGTAAGAATGGTACGTAAGATTGTGATGTTTTGGTGCAAGGGATATTATACTGTCTGCTTGGGTAAGTGAGTGAGTCTAAATGTAAGACAGATGAAGACCAGCCTTCCCCATCCCCACTATTATGGCCTTGTGCCGCATTTTTTGTAATTTTTTTCAAAAATAAATAATGTCGTAAAGCTAAGCCGGTAATTAATAGGACTGCGCTAAAAAAAAAAAAAAAAAAAAAAAAATGAAAAAAACAACGAAATTAAATATGGTGGTAGTCTGCTGCTTCGGGTCCGCCGAAGATTTTTGTCTATTTTTAAATAATTTGAAAGAGAGGCATGTTCTCTGCCATCATTTTTGTTATAGCTCACTTTTTTTTTTATCGTTTCAAATAATATACAAAAAAACAAACAAACAAAACAAAACAAAAAAAACAAAAAAACAGTTACACTTAATTTTTCGAATGTGACAAGTTGTACTTTTTTTTATATAAAGAAAAAATATTTTAAACGATTTATCTTTGTAAGGGATGTGCGTTCCTGTTAATGTTGTGGATATAAACTCGGAACGAGAGATCTGGGTGCCGAGTTCGAATTCCAGTTGAATTCCTTGCATTCACTTACACACAAATACTCTTGGGAAAGGTGTGACACATGCACACATATTTGGACACATATAAACACTCATATTCGCATTCACGCATACGTATGTAATAAATTTTGTTCTAACCGTTTAGATTCAAATAAATGTAATATGTTCACAGATTGGTTCAAGTCAACCAATCAAAACCAAGGTCAGTTATCCTCAACTTTACTGCCAAATCGTAAGGGTGTTTTGAATGCCTATTTAAACGATTTGCCGCGTATTTTTCGCCAGTTGGTACAAGAGTTCTCGTTGGTATAACACGTAAGTCCAACTCACCTTCTCTTACTGAATCAATCTTCTAAAACTCACAAGATGAACCTATTCGCAAATTTAGTATTCTACACCAAATTTCTATCAATATTAATCCAAAAATAAATTACATTTAACACAGCTAAGTCTTCCAGCAACAAAGAACTTTGCAACTTACCTAAAAGTTTTAACACAATCTTCTGCAGAAAATGAAACATATGGGATACATATTTTTTTTCTATTAAAATAAGCAATAAGAAAATACATAAAAACATTATAGAAATTTTGGATCAAAACGGCATTAGAATTTAAATTACATTTTTATATTTCTCAACCAATCAGCTAAAAACATAGAATAAGAACATTCTAGAAAAATAGGATCGGAAGTCAATTAACAAAAAATATTTAGGCCCCAAAACAAAATAGTAAAATACAAATCTGATTGGTCAATAAATGTCTTCACACCTAAATGTTAGGAAGACTCTTTGATCCACTATTATGGTATATAAATAACACACAGTTAGGAAGAAAGAGTTCAGTCACCAAGCTAGCCATTAAGTCAGCATGTAACCGATACTTTGTCCGGCCAAGTCATTCTTCCACACCAAAGTTCATGACCTAGCTACAGATGGCCGTGAAAGGAAAGACCCGACAAACTTTCTTTCATCAACGCGACATGCTGTCGCCACCCGAGATGAACTTAATGTAAGTAAGAACGACTTATTTACGGACTCCGTTAATATAAACTTACACACACCTTTAAACAAATTTAACTTCTTGCCAAACTTTATTTTCCAAAAGGCAATTTTTCACATCTTGTATTTTATTTGTTTCCACATGCTAATTTTATTTTATACATATTACATTGTTTGTTGTGACTTACTCCATTTCTTTTGCGCGATTGTAAAACATTGTGTCGTATTTGTGGGGGAACTAATCTCGAGAGCAATACCCGTAAAATACGGAAGCACATCAACCAAGCACTTACCAAATCCCCTACAAATTGGTGACCTTCCGACTGGTGCAAGCACGCAACCCACATAAAAAAAAAGAAAGCAAAAACGGCTAGAAAACAGCACAAAAAAATTATCACAACGCGTAAAAGATGGAAAACAACGATATTGAACCCACAACACCAACAATATCAGCCAGCATTCCCAGCTACAACCCAACTAACATACCAGTATGGTTTTCCCAGCTAAATGCACTTTTTAGCGCTAAAAAAATTACATCGCAAACCTCAAAGTATGCATACGTCGTGGAAAAACTTCCCACCGACGTGGCGGCAGAAGTGGTCGATTTGCTAGACCATATGCCTGAGGACAAAGCATATGATACACTAAAGAACGCCATTATAAGACGTATGGGTACATCGGATGGAAAAAAGTTACATGATCTATTTAACAATTTGACCCTTGGATATATGACACCCTCACAACTCTTGAGGAAAATGAAATCTTTGTTGGGAAGCAGCACCATGTCCGAAACGGTGTTAAAAAAACTATGGACAGACAAACTCCACACTCATACAACACAGATACTCACATCACTCCCTGAGGATTTAGACTTGGATAGAATATCGGAAATAGCTGATAAAATACACGACAATAACCAAAACCAGAACGTTTACGCCACATCTTACAACCCAACAAATGACGCAACACAAAGGAATACACCAACACCAAGAAACACAACATCACAAACAACTACGCCAGACAGGTATACTGAACTGCTGCAGGGCATGGCAAATCTAACTCTGCAGGTTCAAAGTTTGGTGAAGTTTCAAGTTCCCGTCCTTACAGAACCTCCTCACGACGCAGAAGTCGAAGTAGGTCGAGCTCATTTTCTAGAGAGCGACGCACCTATGATACCTGTTGGTATCATTTCAAATTTGGATGTGAGGCAAGGAAGTGCATAAAACCATGCAACTTCAATTCGACCTCACACACTTCAACACAAAACCAGGGAAACGGTTACACCGGCAGCAAGTAAAGACGACATTAGCTGCTGGTATAAAACAAGGAAGTCGTCTATTTTACATCCGAGACAAAAATACCGGATATTTATTTTTAGTCGACACCGGCGCACAAATCAGCGTTATTCCACCGGATCCCAGAAAAAGCCACCAACTATCTTCATTCACACTGCAAGCAGCAAATGGATCAAGAATTGACACCTACGGAGAGATAGCACTGACGCTCAACTTGGGTTTACGCCGACCTTTTCCGTGGATCTTCACAGTAGCCCAAGTAAAAACACCGATTCTTGGAGCTGATTTTTTGTCCCATTTCAACGTTTCAGTGAACATGGCTACGCGATCTCTCGTCGATTGCAACACAGACCTAACAGCAAAGGGAATCACCTCAATCTACAAGTCAACAGGAATCTGTGCGGCACTACCAGATGCGAATGGACTACAAGAGTTGATTACAAAATTTCCAACTCTTACTACGCCCTTTAAACATTCTGATGAAGTTCGTCATACAGCCAAACATTATATCACAACCTCTGGACCACCCACACATGCATCACCACGCAGATTGCATCCAGAGAAATATAAAGTAGCAAAAGACGAATTTCAGCACATGTTACAATTAGGCATTATACGTCCTTCTAGTAGTCCATACTCCTCACCGCTACATATGGTTCAGAAGCCAGAAACAGGTGCATGGCGACCTTGTGGGGATTTCAGGAACCTCAACGCAAAAACAGTTCCTGATAGGTATCCAATCCCACATCTATACGATTTCGCCATGGGCTTGCAAGGGACCAGAATCTTTACAAAACTAGATTTGGTTAAAGCTTACTACCAAATTCCAGTAGCCGAAGAAGACATAGAAAAAACAGCAATTACAACTCCTTTTGGACTTTTCGAATTCACCAGAATGCCATTTGGACTACGTTATGCTGCCCAAACTTTCCAGAGACTCATTGACGAGGTATTGAGAGGGTTACCATTTGCTTTTGCTTATATCGACGATGTCCTCATTGCTAGCAATGACATCAATGAACATAAAGACCATTTATTACAAGTTTTCGAGAGACTAGCACATTTCGGCTTGAAAATCAACATAAGCAAATGTGATTTTGCTGTCTCGAAATTAAACTTTTTAGACCACATGATAGACGAACAGGGAATCACACCTATCCCAGAAAAAGTCACAGCCATACAAAATTTCCCACAACCAACATCACTGCGACAACTTCGAAGATTTCTCGGTTTGATAAATTACTACCGTAGATTTATTCCACGTTGTTCCAGAATATTAACCCCGCTAACAAACATGTTGCAACAACAAAAAAATAAAAATGCAAAAATTCAAATTGAAGGAGAAGCTTTAACTGCTTTTCACAAGGCTAAAAAAGCATTAGCAGATTTTACCAAGCTCTCCTACATCTCTAATGACAACACTACAACACTTTCGCTAACAACAGACGCGTCAGGAGACTCAATTGGAGCAGTCCTACAACAAAAACAAAATGGCTTGGAAAAACCAATATCCTTTTTCTCAGTGAAATTGAACACTGCACAACGAAAATACAGCACCTTCTCAAGGGAGTTACTGGCAATTTACTTGTCCATAAGGCACTTTCGTCACTTACTCGAAGGACGGGATTTCACCGTTTTCACTGACCACAAACCACTTACTTACGCCTTACATGTAAATACCGAGAAATATACGCCCAGAGATACTCGACAACTGGACTATATATCACAATTTACCTCGGATATCCGATACATAAAAGGTTCAGACAATATTGTGGCAGATACACTTTCACGCTCTACAATACAATCTATTGATTCGGCAGATCTCACCTTCGAGCTCATTGCAGACGAACAAAAAAAAAGATGCCACATTAGACAAACTAAACGACACTTCCCTACAGCTGAAGGAACAGCCCGTTCCATTTGGAACAAAAACAATACTTTGCGATGTCAAAACTGGTCACTCTAGACCGTACATACCACCATCACTAAGAAAAAGGTTATTTACACATTTCCACAACCTTTCACACCCTGGACGCCGAGCAACCGCAAAATTAATCAGCAACCGTTTTGTTTGGCCTAATATGCGCACTGACATAAAAAACTGGACTCAAACATGTTTGAATTGTCAGAAGAGCAAAACAAACAGACACACAAAGTCTCCTCCAGGACAATTCAAAAAACCAGACGGTAGGTTCACAAACCTACACATCGATATTGTCGGACCATTGCCAATAGCAAATGACTGTCAATATATACTTACTATCATTGACAGATTTACAAGATGGCCTGTTGCCGTCCCACTTAGAGATATATCAGCAGAGACTATCTCTAAAACCATATTACGAGAGTGGATCGCAGTCTTTGGTTGTCCTTCAGTAATAACAACAGACAGAGGCTCCCAATTTCAATCAACGATGAATTTAAAAAGTTATTGGGAGTCAAACATATAAAAACAACAGCATATCACCCCTGCGCAAATGGATTAATTGAAAGATTCCATAGACAACTTAAAACAGCTTTAACAGCTAACAACAACTCCAGAACATGGTCTGAAAATTTGCCTCTTGTTTTATTGTCAATAAGGAATGTTATCAAAGAAGACCTGGGATGTACAGCTTCCGAAATGGTTTTTGGAACATCTTTAACACTACCAGGTCAATTTTGTGAAAAAAACACTTCCTTACAACCAACTACAACTTTTGTAAAAGATTTTAAACACAAAATGAACGATTTAGTTTACACACCCACAAGAACACAAACTAAAGAACTTTAACACCAAAAGACCTTCACGACTGCAAATACGTTTTTATTCGAAATGATGCAGTCAAAAAACCTTTATGTCCTACCTACTCCGGACCTTTCCAGGTAGTTGAAAGATACCACAAATATTTTAAACTCGCCATAAAAGGCAAATTTGATACTGTCTCCATAGACAGACTAAAACCAGCGTACTTAGACTTACCAATAAAGGAAAGTACGGCTGAACACTCTACAAGTACAAAAAATACCACATTGTCCAAACCAACCTCCACGCCGACAAATACACCGACAAACACAACCACAAAAGCAGGAAGAAAGGTACGTGTGTTATATATCAATAAACAACAAACACGTCTGTATATAAAAATATATCAAGTGATATTTTTATTAATGAACGATGGACCGTGTAGCCTAGTGAACAGAGAGTGAGAGCGCGCTTCCAAGGATTGACGGGGGGGGTGTCGTATCTGTTGCTCCTCTGGTCTCGGTCTGTCCGGACTGTCTGCCTCTGTCTCTCTGCCCGTCTAATCCGTGCTTTCGCGGTCTTTATATATCTTCCAAAACCGGGACTTGTTTCTTCCGGCTTTGCCTTGATCACGCGACGCCCACGCGACGCCCACGCGACGCCTACGTAATTCTCAGAGTCACCTGTCTGTTTGCCTCTGAGTTATTTCCGCATCTGCCGGAAATAGGGTCAAAGTGACATCCGTTACTTTTCACCGACCGGAAACAACACGGCTTGTATCAGCCTTTCTTGGGTGGGCCAGACCGTTATATTACATTCCTCGCCCACCCATTTTCCAAAATGTTCACCTAAGAACATTTTAAACGCAACATCCTCACTCTCCTCCCCATGCCACACAAGCCCGACAATTATATAAAACATGTGTCGAAACAAACAAAACAACAAAAACAAAAAAAAAAATATAGGGGAGCCTACATCGGCAACCCAACAGTTCGTGTCCATCTTGAAAATTGTTCTACTAGCTCGATGTTTCATTGTTCTTTTTTTTTTTTTTTTTTTTTTAATATCCATTTTCACAGAATTGGGCAAAGTTCTTAAAAATGTTCATTTTCTTTCTCGACTCTGTCCATAAGCGTAGACTCTTCGATGCATAATCCACATGATTATAGGCGGTAATTGCGCCCCAGTTTCTAAACTAACATCGAGTAAATGACCTTTGACCAACACCATGTGTGCTTCTGCTCGAGTTTATTGTTACACATGTAACCTCATTTAATTTAATTTAACTTCAAACATACTATGTTTGAACACAGAAAAATGGCCATTATCTGCCGTACATATCATTCATAGTCTGACCGAGAAATGTTCAATAGAAAATGAAGAAAATTACCCTGATTCCAACGTTAATCCGCATGCAATTTACTTGTGGAGGATATTAATTTAGTCTAAAAAAATGGACCCGTGACTCGTAGTTCCTTAGTTTGTACAATGCTTTCCATTCCCTGAACTACTTCCTCTGGATTCGAAACCAAGCATATCTGATTTGTTGACATCTCTCTGTTTAACGCAGAGACATTTTTGAGTGTCGAACACCCGTTGACCCCGGAGTACTATTCACAACGGATAACTCAATTTCCTTTTCCGAAGCACTGTTGCTTCTTTTACACTTAAAAATCCGCTTCCTGGCTATTATTCCCAGGTTTATTATTACGCCGACCACGCCAGCAATGACTCCTATCGTCAACTTCTTCGGGAGTTCGTCATATCCTTCACTAAATCTCTCCATATTTATCTGTTCCAAGGTATTTACTAGTTTTCAGAAATTAATATATCTTCAAAAGATATTTCCCAAGTCACATAAATGAAAATTCACAGAGGATGTTGAATTGATGGAAACCTGCACAAAAGCATAATTCACAAACATAGAAATGTAAATCATTTTGTAGTGTACAGTCATTGAAAAGAAATCCAAAAAAAACCTAACACTGCACAACCCAACGAAAACATTGTTATCAACAAGTTAATCCAATTATCCACTTTAAAGAGTAGAAGAAACTTCCTTTACTTACTCAATAAAAGTACGATTAATTAAGCAACATACCAATAAACTCACTTCATATATATGGTAAATATTAACAACAAAAATAAATCATTAACTCAGATGTTTTGTACTTACAGATAGGTAAATATTTCAACTTTCTTCCTCCCGTCAACTTTAACACCCTCGTCAACTTTAACACCCCTGCCAATTTTAACACCCCCGTCAACCTTAACACCCCCGTCAACTTTAACACCCCTGCCAATTTTAACACCCCTGCCAATTTTAACACTCTCGTCACTTTAACACTCCTCCCGCCAACCCCTAAACCTATGCGCACTCCCTACATGTAGTCTGTTTCACCACCTCCGTTCCATCCTTCTTAATGTGTTTGACACCCACAATCCACATTTCTCAATGGCAAAAGTATGTTGTTCCATTTTTTTTCTCTAACGAGACCTACTATAAACACGAGCAGAGAACACACACACTATCACATCAAAGAGTCACTTACCTTTCGTTGATGGCTATGGTCTATATTCGTCCGCTGCCTCTATTTTCGTCTTCTTTCTATCTGGTGGCAGTAATTCTGTTGCCGTGGTAACTAGCTCGTATCAATCTGTTTTGTTGTCTCAAAACCAAGTCACTTAGGCACCAAATGACCAGTCTGTTGTATATCAATAACAACAAACAAGGGTATATATATAAAAATATATATTATATTTTTATTAATGAACGATGGACCGTGTAGCCTAGTGAACAGAGAGTGAGAGCGCGCTTCTAAGGGTTGACGGGCGGGGGTGTTGTATCTGTTGCTCCTCTGGTCTGGTCTGTCCGGACTGTCTGCCTCTGTCTCTCTGCCTGTCTAATCCGTGCTTTCGCGGTCTTTATATATCTTCCAAAACCGGGACTTGTTTCTTCCGGCTTTGCCTTGATCACGCGACGCCCACGCGACGCCTACGTAATTCTCAGAGTCACCTGTCTGTTTGCCTCTGAGTTATTTCCGCATCTGCCGGAAATAGGGTCAAAGTGACATCCGTTACTTTTCACCGACCGGAAACAACACGGCTTGTATCAGCCTTTCTTGGGTGGGCCAGACCGTTATATTACACATTGGCCGAAACATTTTAAAACTTATATTACATATTAATAAATATTTCCATATTTATCAATCGGCGGGGGGGGGGGGGTATATGGGATACACATTTTTTTCTATTAAAATAAGCAATAAGAAAATACATAAAAACATTATAGAAATTTTGGATCAAAACGGCATTAGAATTTAAATTACATTTTTATATTTCTCAACCAATCAGCTAAAAACATAGAATAAGAACATTCTAGAAAAATAGGATCGGAAGTCAATTAACAAAAAATATTTAGGCCCCAAAACAAAATAGTAAAATACAAATCTGATTGGTCAATAAATGTCTTCACACCTAAATGTGAGGAAGACTCTTTGATCCACTATTATGGTATATAAATAACACACAGTTAGGAAGAAAGAGTTCAGTCACCAAGCTAGCCATTAAGTCAGCATGTAACCGATACTTTGTCCGGCCAAGTCATTCTTCCACACCTAGCTACAGATGGCCGTGAAAGGAAAGACCCGACAAACTTTCTTTCATCAACGCGACATGCTGTCGCCACCCGAGATGAACTTAATGTAAGTAAGAACGACTTATTTACGGACTCCGTTAATATAAACTTACACACACCTTTAAACAAATTTAACTTCTTGCCAAACTTTATTTTCCAAAAGGCAATTTTTCACATCTTGTATTTTATTTGTTTCCACATGCTAATTTTATTTTATACATATTAAATTGTTTGTTGTTTAATGTTCGTTGTGACTTACTCCATTTCTTTTGCTCCATTTCATTGTGTCGTATTTGGGGGAACTAATCTCGAGAGCAATACCCGTAAAATACGGAAGCACATCAACCAAGCACTTACCAAATCCCCTACAAAGACATGTTAATAAGACACAATCAACGTCTGTACAAAGTATGTAAATTTTGTTATTTGTTAATACACTTGATTTCGACCTCTTTTCAAAAAAAAGAAAGAAAAATAAAACAACAACAAAACACAAAAACGTAATTTTTGCCACGAAACAAAAACAAAAACAAAAGATCTATAATTAAGAACTGAAATTAATTTAAATACAGTCAACAAAAACCGAATACACTTTTGACTGTAATTAATACGGCCTGAAATTAATTATAGTCATTTAGTTTAGCGGGCTCGTTGCTGTTGTATGAACGTTTTTCATGAATGCCAACGATTTCACAGCAAAGAGGCCCTCGGCTCAGGGGGCTTCGGCCTTCTGGCTGGGTCCGAAATGACCAATTAAGACCGAGTAAGAACAGTTTTGAACCTATCCACCGCGGTGGATAGGTAATGTTTTGACCAGTACCTGGGCGTAAGCGCTCAGGTTCCCCCACATTAAAAAAGACCTTGTATCACAGCTCTCTCAAGTGGGGGAGAAGAGTAAATAACCTGGGCTCAGGGGGCTTCGGCCTTCCGGCTGGGTCCAAAATGACCAAATAAGACCAGTTTAAGACCAGTTTTGAACCTATCCACCGCGGTGGATAGGTAATGTTTTGACCAGTACCTGGGAGAAGAGTAAATATACCCGGCTCAGGGGGCTTCGGCCTTCCAGCTGGGTCCAAAATGACCAATTAAGACCGAATAAGACCAGTTTAAGTCATGTTTAGACCGGTTTTGAACCTATCCACCGCGGTGGATAAGGTAATGTTTTGACCAGTACCTGGGTGTACGCGCTCAGGTTCTCCACATTAAAAAAGACGATGTGTCACATCTCTCTCAAGTGGAAGAGAAGCGTAAATATCTTTCGGTCATGGGGAGGGGGTTTCCGGCCTTCCGGCTGGGTCAGAAATAACTAATTAAGACCGATTAAGTACCAGTTTAAGACCGGTTTTGAACCTATCCACCGCGGTGGATAGGTTATATTTGACCAGTACCTGGGCGTACGCGCTTAGGTTCCCCACATTAAAAAATGAACTTGTGTCACATCTCTCTCAAGTGGGGGAGAAGAATAAATATCTCTCGGCTGGGGTGGAGGGTGGGGGCAAGGAGCCTCACTGCATCGCGGCTTTGACGCGCCCAGGCAAATCGACCGAGCTTCCAGCTCACCCCTGCAGTTTCCAGCGGCATCCAACTCATTCCTGCAGTTCCCGGCGGCATCCAGCTCACTCTTGCAGTTCCCAGCGGCATCCAGCTCACTCTTGCAGTTCCCAGCGGCATCCTGCTCATTCCTGCAGCTTCCAGCGACTCCGGCAGTCACCAGCTACCTACAGCGGCGTTTCATTGACGTCTCGCCACTGATTCCAGTGTCCACTGACGTCCGACGACCTATTCCAGTGCCCCCTGACGTCCAGCGACCGGTTCCAGCGACCGCCGACGGCTGGATACCGCTCCAGATACACGACCTCCATCGCCTTACCATTCACTGTTCGCTTAAGAAAAAAAATAAAGACCCGATTTGTATTGTCTACAACTGACCATCTGCGTTTGTCCTCTGTTTTTTCTATTGCTTTCCTTGCCGTTGTATCTACTTTCTTAGTTGCACGGTCGATTGGTACTGACACCTCTCGCCCCCCCCCTGCAACAAGTGGTGACCCCGACGTGATCTTTGGACACTGGCAGAGAAGATGGCGTAAAAGACTGAACCAGAAATCAACACATCAGCCCCCACCCCACTACAACTAGCAACCAGGAATTGGTTTATTCAACTCGAGGCGATATTTTCAGCCGGAAAGATCACACGACAGGACACGAAATACGCCTCAGTGGTACAAGCTCTACCAGCATCAATCGTCGAAGAAGTGAAAGTCATCCTTCTCAACACTCCAGACCACCTTCCATACACCTGCCTCAAGGAAGCCATCCTCAAACGAACGGGACGTTCGGACGAAGACCTCATTAGAGACCTATTCTCTAATGTGTCTCTATGTGATAGAACCCCATTCCAGCTCCTACGTCTGAAGAGCTGCCTCGAGAACAGCAACATGGCAGAACCCATCCTCCGAGGTCTATGGACGGATCGGTTACCACCGAAGATAACGCAAGTCCTAGCCCTGATACCAGTAGAAACGTCTCTTGACGTTGTGTCCGATTCAGCCGACAAAATATACTCCCAGGCCCACCAAAAGGTCTACCAGGTTGAAAACTACGGAAACCACGCACAACGCCTCGAAGATGAGATGACCCAGATACGTGCAGAGTTGAAAGACCTGAAACTTTCCCTACGCCGGAGGCAGCGAAGCCCAGCAATACGCACACGGAATCGAAGCCGTACCCGCAGCTATAGTCCAGAACGGAGAAACAACCCAGACGAATGTTCGTACCACCAATCCTTCGGTGACCAGGCCCGCAAGTGCCGCTCTCTCTGCAGACACAATAGGACCAAGGAAACGAATAGACCGTCAGGCAGCGACGACGATCACTGTCGGTACTCGCTCACGTGTGGGACCGTAACAATTGCCTCAAATTCTTATCTGACATTGACGCTGCCATCAGCGTGATACCACCCACCAACAGATCCGCCTTGAAACCCACTCCATTTCAACTTCGAGCAGCAAACGCCTCCACCATAGAAACCTATGGGAACAAGGAACTTACCTTGAACATCAACCTCAGACGCGACTTCAAGTGGTCATTCACCGTAGCAGACGTAGAACACCCTTGCTTGGTGCCGACTTCTTAGCACATTACAACCTGTCCATATGAAGACAAGGACCCTGTCCGACAACACAACATCCATCAAGATCGCAGGGACTCCATCGAGCTTAAATACAACTAGGATCAGCGTGGCAACACAGCACGACCCACGCTACACAGAATTCCTGCGCCGGTACAAGGACTTACGCAACTCATTAAACCTACTGACGCAGGCAAACATCATGCTCAACACCACATAAAGACCACCGGACAGCCAGAAAATTCACGGCCATGACGACTCCCTCCACATAAATTGGCATATGCCAAGAAAGCGTTTGAAGAGATGCTGGAAGATAACATCATCCGACCTTCAGACATTCCATATGCTTCACCACTGCATTAAGTACCCAAATCCGACGGGGATTACAGAATCTGCGTGGATTACCAGAAACTAAACGCATCTGCAGTGCCCTACCGGTATCCTGTGCCACACATCTACGACTTTGCCTCTGGTCTGCAGGGAGGCCGCATTTTCTCGAAAATTGACCTGACCAAAGCGTATTATCAAGTTCCAGTCGCTCCGGAGAACATTCCAAAGACAGCAGTCACAACCCCTTTTGGACTGTTTGAATTAATAAAAATGCCCTTCGGACTGCGCAACGCAGCCCAGACGTTCCAGAGGTTGATGGACGAAGTTCTGCATGACCTACCATACGTCTACGCATACATTGATGTCATCCTAGTGGCTAGCAGAGACGCTGATCTTCACGAACAACAACTGGAGGAAGTGTTCCGCCGTCTAACACATTACGGCCTCCAAATCAACCCAGACAAGTGTGAATTCGGCGCACAACACATAGACTTTCTCGGACACCACACAGACGCTCAGGAAATTACCCCACTGCCCGATAAGATAAAAGCCATACATGATTTCCCGATGCCCACATCGATAAAGCAACTGCGACGCTTCTTGGGGCTGGTAAATTTTTACCGCAGTTTTATCCCCGGATGTTCAAATCTCCTCACCTCTCTGACAAATCTCCTTCAGAGAAAAAACAAAACCATCAACCTAGAGGGCGACCAGGAAAAATCATTCCAAGTAGCAAAACCCACGTTAGTTAACTTTACGAAGTTAGCACATCCCAACGAAGACACCCGGACTCAGATATATCTAACAGATGCCTCGGACACTGGGGTTGGAGCTGTGGTAGAACAGTAGTTTGGCAACCAACGCAAACCCATCGCCTTCTTCTCAGCTAAAGTATCGCCAGCTCAGTCCAGATAGAGCACCTTCTCGAAAGAACTTTTGGTTATATACCTCGCCATCAAACACTTCCGACATCAACTAGAAGGCCGGAATTTCACCGTTTTGACCGATCACAAACCCTTGACAACTTCCCTATCGAACAACTCGGACAAATATACGGCTCATGAGATCAGACATCTAGACTATATCTCACCGTTCACGTCCGATATCCGGCAAGTCAAAGGAAGAGACAACACTGTCGCCGATGCCTTATCTAGATTCGATGTCAACACTGTGGAAGACAGCCCGCTCAGCCAGGACCTGATAGCAGAAGCCCAAGAATCCGACGCAACCCTCCCTGAAGTCCTGGCCAAGACATCCCTGCAACTGAAAGAATTCCCGGCGCCTTTCAGCAGCAAAATATTGTACTGCGATACAAAACTGTATCACCCCAAACCCTACACTCCGGCACTCAGAAGGCAAATTTTCATTCCCCTACATAGATTGTCACATCCCAGCAAGCGCGCAACGGTCAAACTCATTGCCGATCGTTTTGTTTGGCCCAACATGAATACGTGTCTTGAGTGCCAAAAATGCAAGGTGCACCGACACACAAAATCCCCGCCAGGCACATTCAGCAACCCTGACGCACGTTTCAGCCATATCCACATCCACATAGTCGGATTCTCCTAATGTGCCAGAATTACCAGTACCTTCTCACAGTGGTTGACCGTTTCCCCAGGTGGTTAGTAGCAGTACCCGTCAGAGATAACTCGTCAAAGACTATTCTTCAGGAGTGGATCGCAATTTTTGGCGTACCCAGCATCATCACCACAAACCGCGGTGCGCAGTTCCAGTACGCACTCTTTCAGGAATTCACTCAACTGCTGGGCGTCAAACCCATCAAGACCACCGCCTACCATCCCTGCGCCAACGGCCCCGTGGAAAGGTTCCACCGAACACTAAAGGCCTCTCTAACCACAAAACATCCTACCAGCAACTGGGTAGACGTGCTACCCTTAATTCTTTTGCCAATCTGCAACTCACTCAAAAAAGGCTTAGGATGCACTCCAGCCGAAATAGTCTTCGGTACAGCACTCTCTTTACCCGGCCAATATTTCGACGACACCATACCCAACCTCACTGCTGCAAGTCCCTTCACTCAGGAACTATGCCATAAAATGGCGCAACTGAAGTACACACCACCCAGGCGACCATCACCAACGATTCAAGTTCCACAACAGCTTCAGGACTGCGAGTTCGTTTTTGTCCGAAATGACGCGGTAAAGAAACCACTAACATCAACATACCAAGTTCCCTTCAAAGTCTTACAACGCTCTGAGAAGTATCTCACCATTGATCGAGGAAACCGGACGGACACCATATCTATTGACAGAGTCAGACCAGCATTTCTGGAAAAATCTCCACGGGAGACAGAACCTGTCTCAACACACCCAGAAGCCCCAACTGCCCCAACAACCACACAATCACAACCGTCACAACCAAGGTCAGAGACAATCCCAGAAGCACCCACCACTCCAACCAGGCAGACCCGTTTAGGAAGGAAAGTCACCTTTCCGAAGAAGTACAAAACATACGTTTACTTTTAACTGATGATGATCAATTATCCTGGGAGAGGGTCTTATCGCGGTGTGCTCGATCACCACTCCCACATTATATAAAGAATCCCGGATACGCCTGTCGGCAGAGAACGGTCAGAGACCCACGTGTACTAAAAATAGCAACGACCTCTTTTCAAACAAAAAAACAAAAACAAAAAAAAAAACAAACACAAAAACTTAATTTTTGCCACGAAACAAAAACAAAAGATCTATAATTTCGAACCGAAATTAATTTAAATACAGTCAACAAACACCGAATACACTTTTGACTGTAATTAATACGGCCTGAAATTAATTATAGTCATTTATTGGTTTAGCGGGCTCGTTGCTGTTGTACGAACGTTTTTCATGAATGCCAGCGATTTCACAGCAAAGAGGCTCTCGGCTCAGGGGGCTTCGGCCTTCTGGCTGGGTCCGAAATGACCAATTAAGACCGAATAAGAACAGTTTTGAACCTATCCACCGCGGTGGATAGGTAATGTTTTGACCAGTACCTCGGCGTACGTGCTCAGGTTCCCCACATTAAAAAAGACCTTTTGTCACATCTCTCACAAGTGGGGGAGAAGAATAAATATCCTTGGCTGGGTCCGAAATGAACAATTAAGACCAGTTTTGAACCTATCCACCGCGGTTGATAGGTAATGCTTTGACCAGTAGCTGGTCATACGCGCTTAGGTTCCCCACATTAAAACGACTTTGTGTCACATCTCTCTCAAGTATGGGAGAAGAGTAAATATCTCTCGGCTAGGAGGGCTTCGGCCTTTCGGCTGGGTCCGAAATTACCAATTAAGACCTGTTTAGACAGGTTTTGAACCTATCCACCGCGGTGGATAAGGTAATGTTTTGACCAGTACCTCCATCGCTTTACCATTCACCGTTCGCTTAAGAAAAATAAAATAAAGACACGATCTGCATAGTCTACAACTGACCATCTGCGTTTGTCACCCTTCTTTGCTATTGCCGTCTCCTTTCCTTGCCTTTGTGTCTACTTTCTTAGTTGCACGGTCGATTGCCACTCACACATCTCCCCACCCCCGCCACAAAGTCTTTTGGAATGGCCTGGTGCCATGTTAAATTCAAACCTAAAATTTCTATGCATATTGAGGCCCCAACAAAAGTATTAATACGTCTCTTTCCTCCAGTTATGGGATAAATAATAAGACAGATTGGGTTCTATAGCTATGGCTGGCAACCAGTCTACCGTAGAAACAATGTTGTAGAGGACGAAACGTCCGTTACTAATTTAAGTTTACGAGTCGACTCGACGTAACATGGGGTCATGAAATAAAACAGGCAATAAGAAAGACGAAAGTAACAAGAAAAACAATATATTAACAAAGGTTACATAGGGTTGACAGCATGCATAAAATTAAGGAAAGAGAAGTTCTTTCCCTGGTGAGAAATAAAAAGTTGCGCCCCTAATTGCTACCCGCAATTAGTGCGCGTGTGTTTTTGTGAGTTAGGGAAACATGTCTGCTCTTGTCCGGGACAAAATCCTAACTAGCGTACCACGTGACGTTCCCCGCTTTTATTGGCATCGTTTACGCGGGAACTAAGTTATCACGTGAACGTTGAGTGACCATGTGTGTGTGTGGGGGGGGGGTGTCAATGTATCAAGCCCCACAATGTCAACCTACTGCAGGATAATCTTCTGCTCAGTTAGTCATGTCTTTTTCGAGACATGTGAGACGTGATACATGAGACATGATCGCCCAAAACGTGGATAACGTATGGCACTAAACTGACTGACTGACTACCTTTGTAAGTAAAAAAAATCAAATAATTGAAATATTTACCTACCATGTGTTACTAATTTTCAGATTTTGAAAAGTAAAAGAAAAAAAGATCACAGCTGAAAAAAAATTCATTTTACATAACTATTTTTTAAATATTTACTTTTCTATCTATATATTGTCCAATTTTCAATTTAAATGCAAAACTTTTCAAGAGGAAAGACCAAAGTTTGTTTTTTTTTTGTTTTATTTAATTAAATGATTTTTTGTAGCAGGTTCGAAGTTTAAATACCTTGTTTTTCTTGTGTCAGCGAGGGCACCAAAGATTCATTAATATATAGGAAATTTTAGCATCTTTTTTTTCGGTAAAGAAACTAAAACAAAACACATTAATTTGGAAATTTTTTCAAAAATCAAATTGGCGTATATTAATTATTAATGAAGTTTTCAGGTCTTATTCGCAAATAAATAAATAAAAAAATTACTTCTGTTACCCACTGTTCTTAATAAAATTTCCAGGAATTAAATTTATTTTAGTCCCTCTTTTCATTTAAAAGAATGTAGAGATCTTTTTTTAGACAGTAACACCATTTATCGAAAATTTGCTTATTTAATTAGAAAAGCTTTTAATTGCTCTTATAAATTAAGAACTTCATTGTTCGAGAAAAAAAAATCGATGAACTTTTCATTTTAAAAATTTTTATGGGAAAAACTTTTTCCTTTTTTTATTTTAATCTTTTAAAAATTCTGTATTAATTTAACCCTTTTAGATGATATTAAGCGAAAACTATATTTACTAATTATAAATTAGTGCAATTCATCAAACACCAATATTTTTAAAAGAATTTTGAATTTCTTTTTTTTTTTTTTTGCGGGTGTACAAACTAGTCGATTTCTGTAAATACGGTTGTTCATTCATGACATTATCATAGGTGCCGCCACTTATTTTCGATTTGTAAATTCTAAATTGAATTTTTAAAAATAAAAAAATTTCTTAAAACTTTAATTTTAGTTTTAACTGAAGGCTAAATGTTTAAATTTACTATTTCCAGTAAACAAAATATTCTTTATTTCAAAGGGAAATTCTTGATAGGAATCTAAAATTTTTCAATTCTTTTATTAAGCTTTCAATTTTTCGGTCATTTTTAAGCGTTCGGAACATTTGTAAACAAAAGTTAATTCTCGGTTTTAAAAATCTTGCAAAAATAAAATATACACCTGTGACTCATGATTTTTGGAAAATTAGCAAATTTAAAATTAAATTAAATCTGATTTACACAAGTATTACTTATTTATAGCATGCAATTTAGAATAAAACTATTAAACACAGAGTTCAACTTTCTGACCATTTTTTATTCAGACTATGCTGTTTTTTTCAGTGATTTAGTGGAATCATCTTGTTTATGTCTAACTACTTGTCCCTGTCCTTGTCCAGGGCTTGCTTCGCTATGCCTGTCGCTAGAAAGAATCTTTCCAGCTATATTATATTTGTTGACATATTTGAATTTGACAGATGCGATATAAGATAAGTGTATGGCGATCACAAGTGACATAATTTTTTCGCTGTAGGGGGAAGAAACTCTGAAACACGACCTTTTAATTTACACACAAATGACCATACAAAAAAAAAAAACACAAAAATTTTAAAATTATTTTAAAAATAGGAAGGCACGACGATTTGGATTAAATTTTTTAATTTTCGATTAGTAAGTATAAACTTCGCTTAATAAATATTTAAACTAACCCAACAAATCTTTGAAGTATTTTAAAATTATTTTTGAAACTTTATAAATTTTTATAATTAAAAAAATTAAAACAATTCTTTTAAAATTTCATTATTAATCGAAAATTTTTCTTTCTTTAGACTTTCTTTCATGCTATAAATAAGTAATACTTGTGTAAATCAGATTTAATTTAATTTTAAATTTGCTAATTTTCCAAAAATCATTGTTCTTTCTTTAGACTTAATTGATTTTATTTATTTAAGCAATTAAAAGCTTATCAAATTAAATAATGTCATAGTTATATTACATTTTTTTATTTTATTATTGGAAGTAGATTTTCGGAAATAAAGGCAAAATTTAAAAAAAAGGAATAATAGATGATTTACATTCCTCAATGAGTCCTGCGTTTAATTAATAAAACCAAATTAATGTCTGTAACCAAAACAAAAAAACTGAATTATGTAATATTACGGTTTCCATTGTAAACTCTCGTAACGATTTGGTTACCCGCTAACTAAAATCAAAACAAGATTTTTTACCAAAATTTCGAACGTGTTAGAATGGATTAAAAAAATTTAAATAATTAAAAAATACTTTGCTCTTTTCTGTCAATAATAATATAAACATTTTGATGGAAAAAGTTCGTTTTTATTAAGTTTAGAACCTTTTTTATTTATACCATGCTGTTTTTTTTTTTTTTTTTTTTGTTTTTTAGCGATTTAATGGAAGTACCTCCATCATCTTGTTTATGTATAACTACTTCTCTCTGGTAGCGTTCGCCAGGCAATTGGTCCAGGGCTTGCCTCGCTAGGCCTATCGCTAGAGAGAATCTTTTCAGCAAGATTATCTTTTCTTTGACTCCTCTAGGGTCAGTCGTTGACTAAATTCGGTGGTGAAACAACTAATCCTATCCCACGATTTATCACTAGTAACAGTCCCCACCAACTTCCACCACACGAAAGTAGTAAGTTGTTATCGGAATTCCATGAAGACAAATTGAATTTCCAGCCTTTCTAGGCTGAGAGTTTAATGCCATCCCGTCGCAAACAAATTTGTAGTCCGAATAGTAGAACATGGGACAATCTAGCAGATCTAGATCGACGCTTTGAAAATTTTTAAGGTGAAGGGAGAACAATAGCATGACCTTCTTTCATGACCTTTCTATAAAGAAGGTCATGACAATAGACACTCAGTGTGTTACTGGTCCTAAGATATTGCTGATTTTTTTTAATGGACATTTCAAAAGTGAACTGCTTCCTTTGAAGGAGAAGGGAGAACTGTGACGGGACTTTAGCAGCAGTTGGAAGCGAGACGAGTTAGAAACAAGAGGTTCGTTTCTCTCTCCCCACTAAAAAGGCAAGCAGCGTTTGCTCATAAGTAAAGGATGCATGGGTAACAAAGTTGCTGAAAGTTTGAAAAGAAGTTCTCTCGTAGAAGCCCCAGAAAAGAAAGCTTGAAAAGAAGTCCATGTAGAATTTGGAGCTAAGGCCATTTAAGAAGGAGGAGCAAACACGTGCGTTTTCAAAATGTGTTTTACCGCGTGTTTAGTAAATTTTCATCTTCTACGGTCGTAAAAGAAAGGAGCAATTTCCAGGCGAACGGGAGGAAAGTAAGAGAAGAAAGTTTCAAACATACGCACCGTAGTAGGGGCGCTAGAGAGTGTCGTCAGTGATGTCTTTGCGTGGATCACTAGGTGGTTTCGGGTCTCTCAACATCATACCCCTCTCACCGCGCCGACCCGACCCGACCAGAGATGATCCGTTTCTGGTCCACCCTCAATGTATTTATTTTCTGCATAAAATACAAAAAATTGTGCCACAAAGCCGAAAAGGGGAGGAGTAGAGATTGGTCCTCGCTTAACTATCCTATACCTAGCTAAACACTATCACGACCCATTCACACATTACAATTTGCACAATCACCACAAGAACCCATCCACCAACTCCCAATCCTTCATACACCACAATACCACAAACTTACAAGGAACACCTAAAAAGTGGGGAAATAGCCCATGAAAATAAAAAGGTATTTATATACAATATAAAATATATGTACACTATAATACATACAATAATATGTACAATATAATATAAAATATTTAATGAAAAACGAAATGATGGGAGGGGGATGAACCCAAAAACAAACTGAAAATACAACAAATTTTTAAACTAAAATAATAATAATGTTAATAAGACCCGTCCATCCCAGAAAAAAGAGTGGCCACTGTATTCCGCCAAACGGCGAAATCAAGAAGCACACTCGCTACGGGAGTGGGGAGGGTGTAAAAAATTAATGAAATGGGACAATAAAAGGCTTAATCAGCCGAGATAAAATGAGACCAAAACAAACTGAGGAGGTTGGGAATCTCGACTTGGATCATCACAAAAGAGAAAGCCGGGTACAGGCTAGGAACACATTTATTCACTTTAACTAGGTACAAAAAAGAAAGCTACCTTAACCAGGTGAGGTTTCCAGAGGAATCCACCCCGATGTAACCAGCAGATTTAACAGAGAAAATCAAGACTAGCCCCGTTCAAGCGAACCAGGCTCGCCACATTTACCCACCCTTAGCTGAAGTCTGTCGAAGTCAAACGTTTCCAATCAGTTCTAATCCTTCTTTTGAGCATAAGCTCAAAATAGCGGATCAGATCCTGATGTGAAAGACGCTGACCTAGCAGGACTTCCTCCGTTCGCGTCGTCCAAATCACCATTCCAGCCGTGGCTAGCAGTGACTGAAACACCATACGCTTCATCCCAGAAAACGGGGGTGACACATTGTCGCAGGCGAATGCACGATCAATGAGCACAAGCTCTCGCGGCGCGATACGAGCAGTCAACTCGCCGACCCGGTCCCATAGAGGGCGAACCCGCGAACAATGGTAGAAGGCGTGCGAAGCCGTTTCTTCTAAGCCAAAGGTTGCAGCGTTCACAATCTGGCAAATCCGCCAGGCCCCATATGAAGGCCTTGTCATTGAGAGGCAGGCGATTTTCAGCCAATTGCCAGGTGAGCGAAAACTCAGAGTTGCTGAGATAATTACCTGGCACCCAAGACCAGAACGAGCGAAACTCATCCTTCGATAAGCGCAGCACATCACGTAATGGATCCTTCGCGACGCCCTTCACTAACCAACGATAGAAGACTCTCCTAGGTCACTGGATCGTGGAATGGCCCGCAGGGCCGCCAGACATTCGAGGAGAAAACTCTATCGCCCTCGAGGCTTACGGCACCGTCTCGAGATGGAGGGGGAGTGATAGTAAGGCTAGGGAACATATCCCTCACTATCCCCCTCGGCAATGAGTCTTCTAAAATCGCTCGCTTGAGAAAAAACAACCTTGATGCAACCTTATGGGCCGAAAACCCTCTAACACCTTTCCCACACTCTTGCCTTTTGTCAACAGCGTGATCACACCCCTGGTGAACCGGTTGGGGATGGACCCCTGCTGGAACCAGTTGTTGAACACGACTGTGTGGTCTGCGCCCCTCCACAGCAACAAACAGCTTTCTCCCTTTGCACATGATGACATCAGGTACTCTAAAAAAAAATCGACCTGTCTACGTAGGCACTGACATCCTCTCGACATTCCCGTCTTGCTGACCACTTGGTTTACATCCTCCACTTGTCCAAATTGGCCCAAAAAAGCCCCCACATAGTTGCAATGAATCTAACGGCACACCGTGAATCACTACTCGAGTACGTCTGGTACCTATGTATTCGGTTTGCATTCGAATGCCCTTCACCTGTAGACAAGTACCTGCCAACTTTTTGGCTTCGTCGTCCGAGCCAAGGAGAATATCCCACATGACTTTCTTGCCAGAGATTTTGGTTTGGTTTCTAAGCTTCTTATGGCCTTCTCCATATTCTCCCTGCTTACTCCGACGAATTTCCGAGTTTTGGGGTCTGACGTTAGCAGTGAGATCGTCTTAGTGGCAATTTCCTTGCCCACTTCCGGTATCACAATTAGTTCACTTTCCATTATGAACTCTTTATACTTGTCCTGCATTAGCAGGTAGTAGCTGGAATCCCTCTTTGTGGGAGCCTGATTCCAAACCGACGGTGAAGGTGTCACCGTCGATGTATCCTTTGAAGTAGAAGGCTGGGGAGACAGAGCCATATTGTCCTCAATATGACACAAACAAAACAAGTCCAACGAAAATGTCGCAAAAGACGAACACAATATAAAAACAGAGGTACGTACAAAATTCAAACAACAAATCAAAATTCCATGTACTCACTGAAAACGATTCCATGTGACCTGGAAGTTGGGTGTTCACACTATTTATTCTGTAAAGGTACAGAATTGTGGCACAAGGCTGAAAAGGGGAGGGGAAGAGGTTGGTACTCATTGAACTATCTTATACCTAGCTAAACATTATCACGACCCATTCACTCGTTACAATTTGCACAATCACCACAAGAACCCTTCCATCAACTCCCACTCCTTCATACACCACAATGCCACAAACTTACAAGGGCCACCTAAAAAAGTGGGGGAAATAACCCATGACAATAAAAATGTATTTATATACAATATAAAATAATGTGCAATAATATGTACAAATAATATAAAATAAAATATTTAATGAAAAATGAAATGATGGGAGGGGAATGAACCCAAAAATAAACTAAAACTACAACAAATTTTTGAACTAAAATAATAATCAATGTTGGTAAGAACCGTCCATCCCAGAAAAAAAAAAAAAAAAAAAAAAAAAAGAGTGGCCGCTCTATTCCGCCAAACGGCGAAATCAAGAAGCACACTCGCTACAGGAGTGGAGAGGGAGGTAAAAAATTCATGGAATGGAATAAGAAAAGGCTGAACC
The DNA here is from genome assembly GCA_037127315.1 of Ascarosepion bandense. Lineage (NCBI taxonomy): Eukaryota > Metazoa > Mollusca > Cephalopoda > Sepiida > Sepiidae > Ascarosepion > Ascarosepion bandense. The sequence goes on along the minus strand of JBBBDQ010000537.1, from coordinate 87,328 downwards.
AGCCGAGATAAAAGAAGACTAAAAGAAACTGGGGAGGTTGGGAATCTCGACATGGATCATAACAAAAGAGAAAGCCGGGTACAGGCTAGGAACACATTTATTCACTTTAACTCGGTACAAAAAAGAAAGCTACCTTAACCAGGGGAGGGTTCCAGAAGAATCCACCTTGATATAACCAGCAGATCTAAAAGAGAAAATCAAGACTAGCCCCGTTCAAGCGAACCAGACTTGCTACAGTTACCCACCTTTCGCTGAAGTCTGTCGAAGTCAAACCTTTTCCAATCAGTTCTAATCCTTATTTTGAGCATCAGCTCAAAATAGCGGATCAGATCCTGATGTGAAAGACGCTGACCTAGCAAGACTTCCTCCGTTCGCGTCGTCCAAATCACCATTCCAGCCGTGGCTAGCAGTGACTGAAACACCATACGCTTCATCCCAGAAAACGGGGGTGACACATTGTCGCAGGCGAATGCACGATCAATGAGCACAAGCTCTCGCGGCGCGATACGAGCAGTCAACTCGCCGACCCGGTCCCATAGAGGGCGAACCCGCGAACAATGGTAGAAGGCGTGCGAAGCCGTTTCTTCTAAGCCAAAGGTCGCAGCGTTCACAATCTGGCAAATCCGCCAGGCCCCATATGAAGGCCTTGTCATTGAGAGGCAGGCGATTTTCAGCCAATTGCCAGTTGAGCGAAAACTCAGAGTTGCTGAGATAATTACCTGGCACCCAAGACCAGAACGAGCGAAACTCATCCTTCGATAAGCGCAGCACATCACGTAATGGATCCTTCGCGACGCCCTTCACTAACCAACGATAGAAGACTCTCCTAGGTCACTGGATCGTGGAATGGCCCGCAGGGCCGCCAGACATTCGAGGAGAAAACTCTATCGCCCTCGAGGCTTACGGCACCGCCTTGAGAGTGATAGTAAGGCTAGGGAACATGTCCCTCACTATCCCCCTCAGCAATGAGTCTTCTAAAATCGCTCGCCTGAGAAAAACCAACATGACACGGACGTTGGTAACAGACACGTTTGTCAACGTAGCGTTTGCGTCCTCTCCACAGAACGGAGAATAGCAAACGCTCGATCGCCTTCCTACGCCGTTTACAAAGTGGAAGTACTGACAACTGGTAAAGGATAATGGGAAAGACGTATGTAGCACACGCCTAAGCCATACCCTTTAAGGATAAATTCCTTCGACGCCAAGTCTTGGCCGACGCGTCTACCTTTGCCAGTATTTCAGACCAATTTTTCTCCAACTATAGGTCGGGCCCGAACCACACTCCAAGAATGCAGACCGGGCCGTCCGTCCAGTCGAAGGGCTCCGGAAGAGTAACATCCTTCCAGGCACCTAACCGCAAGCCGGACGACTTGTTGCGGTTAATCTTGGCCCCTGTCACCTGTTCGTACCGTTCAAGCGCCTTCTGTACCACCTCGATGTCACTCCGGGCGGACACGAAGGTAGTGACGTCATCGGCGTACGCGGAAACCCTGGCTCGAGCACCACCAGGGACAGCGATTCCACGTAGGGCCGGACTGCACGCCCTGTCCCTTAGCCGGCGAAGGAGGGGCTCCAACGCCAAAGCATAAAGTAGGGGCGACAGTGGACAATCCTGTCGGATCGACCTAGACAGCGCCAGAACGCCCGACAACTTTCCGTTCACCTGTACCACAGCCGTAGGGGATTGATACAGGAGGCTAATCCAGCGGCGGAAGTTGGTTTTGAATCCAGCTGCCTGCAGGACAGCCGCCAGGTAACGATGGTCAACCCTATCAAATGCCTTGGACTGATGTAAATGGATCAGCGCGGCTTGTTCGTCGCCTTTTATCCCTCTATGATAGTGCGTATCAGATGCAGGTTGCTCTGAATTGTTCGGCCCTTCACAGCACAAGTCTGCTCAGGTCCCAACAGAGACTCAGCAACTAATTGCAAACGATTTTGCAAGATTTTGGCCAAAATCTTTAACTCTGTGTTTAGCAGAGTTATGGACCGGTAACCCTCTAGCTCCCTCCCCACATCCTTGCCTTTTCTCAACAGCGTGATCACACCCCTGGTGAACCGGTTGGGGATGGACCCCTGCCGGAACCAGTTGTTGAACACGACAGTCAAAATCGGGACAAAGATGTGCGACAGCCTCAAGTACAATTCATAGGGCAAACCATCGAGACCCGGTGAATTGCCTCTGCCGACCTTCAAAGCCGCGTAGACTTCGCCCTCCGTAATCTCTCCCTCGCAGCTAGCTGCATCAGCCGGCAAAAGCCGGGGGGAGTCAGCCAAATAGCTACGAAACTCCTCAACACGGAGACCAGGCTCCTTGGTAAACAGGATCTCGAAATGCCGCCGAAACGCCTCGCACATGTCGTCAGTCGACCGAAGAGTGTGTCTATCCGGGTTGCGAACCTCTCGAATGTACCGGTCGCCTCCTCGGCGAATTTCTTCCTTGCGCAGTTCTGCGCCCATATTCACAGCTTCGGAAGACATCTTGCTTAACTTATGTCTAACTACGTGGCCCATGTAACGATCGCTATTAGACCGTTCCACAGCCTCCTTAGCTATGGCTATCTCTAGGGGATCCCCACCAGCCACCACCCGGGAGTAATTAGCTCTAAGTGTCTTCACCTTGTCAGTCTTATCTAGTTTGAGCCGTTTGCTGAACTTGGTGGTGAAAGACCTAATACTATTCTTACCACCACTTATTCCCGATGACTCTCCCAGTTAACGCCCGCTGCACTAAGTTAATTAGCTGGCGCCGGAAGTCCCGCCTGTCCAGTAAGGACACGTTGAACTTCCAGTAATCAGCCATTCTAACCCTATTTTCTAAATTTACCCGGGCACAAACGAGTTTGTGGTCCGAGTAACCTAACCAGTGGAACGTGGGACAATCTAAAAAATCTAGCTCGGCTTCACGAACTAACATTCTATCAAGGTAGCTAGCCACCTTGGTAGAAGGCCAACTATTAGCCCACGTCAACATTCTCCCGCCCTTGTGATCGACCCGGTATCTATCGACTAGACCGAAGTCCTCGATCAGATCGACCAAGCTACGATCACGTGTCTTCCTCTAGCTCCCCACCCTCTATCCAACTTGGGGTCCAGGATAGCATTCCAGTCCCCTACTAAGATGAGTCGCGTTGAAACCACCAGGAAGGGCTCCAACCGCCGAAAAAACGAGACGCGCTCCTCCCAGTCGTTGGGCGCATAAACCGCAACCAGTCGAAACGCATTGTTTTCACTGCAATATCGGCCACGATCCTCGGCACCGACATGGACAAGATCCACCTTCGCGTCCAAGGTACGCTTAACCAGCAAAGAAACTCCTCTGGCCAGACGGTTCCCATATGCTGAATAGACGACAAAGACGTTAGACAGCACACAGGCATCGGCCTTGCAAACAAAGTGAGTCTCTTGGATCGCGGCGACATCCACGCCGAAGGACAAGAGGTCCCGAAGCAGGCAGGCGGCCTTACTCCGATCCCTAAGGCCCTTCACGTTCATACTGGCTAACTTAATTGACATCTGTTTAGACCTGAAAAAGAAAGCAGAAAAATTATTTCTGGTCACATACGGCGCGAAAATCAATGGCAGTAGGACCCCGACTTATTGTCCAAGGTTGCCCGTACCAATATCGGACGTAATTCGTCCGTCTTGGACAATGCCGCCGACGTCCGTGGGAAACGTTAGTTTTACAGCCCTATATAATGATGGGTGGAGGATGACGGGGACCCTCCCAGCACAAAAATGGGAAAGTCTTTGAAAATATTTTGTGCCCGTTTGGGCCATTTGAATTTTTGGGAAAGCCTCAACGGCCCCTTGCACAAATTCCCAGGCTTTTGTTCTACTACCCCCGGTATTTCGTATTAATGTAAGTACCTCGGGGGCTCCTGGGAAATTGGCAGGGTCCTCGATGGACTTTCCCTCTATATTTTTTAATTTGAATAAAGGCCTTAGGAGGGCCTTCTTCTGAGAAGAAAGGTCCCTCTTCAAGGCCTGTCTGTCAATTTTGCAGACATCTTTGGTAGCATAAAAGTTTTTTCTCTGTTTCTCCCGTTTCGGGGAGGATTTATCTGGATTCGGGGATGGATTCGGGGAGGGATTATCAACTGTAGGGGAGGAAGTTTCTGATTGGGTGGAGGGTGTGGGAGGTGTGGGGGAAGGAGAAGGTATATGTCTTACTGGGGAGGCAGACTGACTCCTCCCCTCGACAAAACCAGTTCTAATTGGAGATGTCGGGGCGGATTAGATCCTGGGGGCAACCGTGACTCGTTCCGTTCTTCCGCGTTCTGCCACATCGGTTTTCCCTTTTTTCTGGGATACCTCCTCATCCTCCTCCCGTCCTCGCTTCAACGATGAGGAACGTGGAGGAGGCATTTCCATCTTGTTGTTGTTGTTGTTGTTGTTCCTGTGTTTGTTTTTCTGGTTGTTGTTGTTTTTCCTGCGGCTCACTTTGCTGCTGCTGCCCCTGTTTCTCTTTTGGTTGGAAAACGAAGGTAGCTCTCTTTTGTGTACCTAGTTAAGGTGAATGAATGTGTTCCTAGCCTGTACCCGGCTTTCTCTTTTGTTATGATCCAAGTCGAGATTCCCAACCTCCTCAGTTTGTTTTGGTCTCATTTTATCTCGGCTGGTTCAGCCTTTTATTGTCCCATTTCATTAATTTTTTACCCCCTCCCCACTCCCTTAGCGAGTGTGCTTCTTGATTTCGTCGTTTGGCGGAATACAGCGGCCACTCTGTTTTCTGGGATGGACGTCTTACTAACATTGTTTATTTTATTTCAAATCTCTTGTATTTTCAGTTTGGTTTTTGGGTTCATCCCCCTCCCGTGATTTCATCTTTTATTAAATCTTTGAAATTATATTTCATATTGTATATAAATACATTTCATTGTCATGGGTTTTCCCCGTTTTTAGGAGTCCCTCGTAAATATGTGGTATTGTGGTGTATGAAGGATTGGGAGATGATGGATGGGTTCTTTTGGTGATTGAGCAAATTGTAATGAGTGAATGGGTCGTGATAGTGTTTAGCTAGGTATAGGATAGTTAAGCGAGAACCAACCTCTACCCCTCCCCTTGTTCGGCCGTGTGCCATAATTGTATTTTTGATACAATAAATAATGTGATTCTTTCTGTCGTCGGTCTATCTTCGTCACGTGAACCTTTGTTACCAGTGAGTACGTTGTTTTGTATATAGTATTGTATTGTCTTCTGTGCTCGTTTATATATATTCTGAACTGGTTTAATTTTTTTCTTGCGTTGTGAGGGGGGGGGGGGCAAGTTCAATCATGACTTAGTCTCCCCAACCATCTACTTCTTTTAGACCTTCCCCCACACCTCCCTCCCCAATGGAAAAATCACTTTCCCAACTCTCTTCCCAAACAGAAACAACTCCCTTCCAACAAGAAAACCCATCCGTTAAAGATCTCCAGCGGACACGAAAACTGGAAAAAGCCGAACATCTTTAAAAGAGTAGACATTTGTAGGGTAGATAGGACGGCCTTGCAAAGGGATCTCTCCTCCCAGAAAAGAGCCCTCCTAAGGCCACTATTCAAGTTGACCTCGATCGACGGCAAGTCGGTCGAGGACCCAACTAATTTCCCACAAGACCCCAGAGTTTTAACACTCATAAGGAATACCGGGGGCAACCTGAAAGTTTGAGACTTTGTACAGGGAGCTGTAGAAGAATTCCCCAAATTAAAGATAGCCCAAATGGGCACTAATTATTTAAAAAAATTATCACATTTTTGTGCTGGGAGGGTCCCTGTCACCCACAACCCCTCGTTGTATAGGGCTGTAAAATTAACGTTCCCCACAGACGTCGGCGGTATAGTCCAGGACGGACGAATTACGTCCGATATTGGTACTGGAAGCCTTGGACAATTCGTCGGGGTCCCTACTGCCACTGATATTCGCTCTGTATGCTTTCTCTTTTCAGGTCTAAAAGATGTCAATTAAGTTAGCCAGTATGAACGTGAAGGGCCTTAGGGATCGGAGTAAGGCTGCCCGCCTGCTTCGGGGCCTCTTGCCCTCCGGTGTGGATGTTGCCGCGATCTAAGAGACTCGCTTTGTTTGTAATGCCGATGCCTGTGTGCTGTCTAACGACTTTGTCGTCTATTCAGCGTATGGGAACCGGCTAGCCAGAGGAGTTTCTTTGCTGGTTAAACGTACCTTGGACGCGAAGGTGGATCTTGTCCATGTCGGTGCCGAGGATCGTGGCCGATATTGCAGTGAAAAGCAATGCGTTTCGACTGGTTGCGGTTTATGCGCCCAATGATCGGGAGGAGCGCGTCTCGTTTTTTCGGCGGTTGGAGCCCTTCCTGGTGGATTCAACTCGACTCGTCTTAATGAGGGACTGGAATGCCATCCTGGACCCTAAGTGGGATAGAGGGCGGGGAGCTAACGGGAAGACACGTGATCGTAGCTTGGTCTATCTCATCGAGGATTTCGGGCTTGTCGATAGATACCGGGTCGATCACAAGGGTGGGAGAATGTGGACGTGAGCTAATAGTTGGCCTTCTACCAAGGTGGCTAGCTACCTTGATAGAATGTTAGTTCGTGAAGCCGACATAGATCTTTTAGATTGTCTCACGTTCCACTGGTTAGGTTATTCGGACCACAAACTTGTTTGTGCCCGGGTAAATTTAGAAAATAGGGTTAGATTGGCTGGTTACTGGAAGTTCAACGTGTCCTTACTGGACAAGCGGGACTTCCGGCGCCAGCTAATTAACTTAGTGCAGCGGGCGTTAACTGGGAGAGTCATCGGGAATAAGTGGTGGTAAGAATAGTATTAGGTCTTTCACCACCAAGTTCAGCAAACGGCTCAAACTAGATAAGACTGACAAGGTGAAGACACTTAGAGCTAATTACTCCCGGGTGGTGGCTGGTGGGGATCCCCTAGAGATAGCCATAGCTAAGGAGGCTGTGGAACGGTCGAATAGCGATCGTTACATGGGCCACGTAGTTAGACATAGTTTAAGCAAGATGACCTCCTCCTTTCCCGTCGTCCAAATCACCATTTGGACGACGGGAAAGGAGGAGGTCATGCGAGGTCTGCGTCTTTCACATCGGGATCTGATCCGATATTTTGTGCATCAGTTCAAAATAAGGATTGGAACTGATTGGAAACGTTTGACTTTGACAGATTTCAGAAAAAGTTCGCGTGAACGGGGCTAGCCTTGATTTTCTCTTTTAGATCTGCTGGTTACATCGGGGTGGATTCCTTTATAACCCTCCCCTGGTTAAGGTAGCTTTCTTTTGTGTACCTAGTTAATGTGAATGAATGTGTTCCTAGCCTGTACCCGGCGTTCTTTTTTGTTATGATCCAAGTCGAGATTCCCAACCTCCCCAGTTTATTTTGGCCTCTTTTTATTTCGGCTGGTTCAGCTTTTGATTGTCCTATTCCATTATTTTTTACCCCCTCCCCACTCCCTTAGCGAGTGTGCTTCTTGATTTTGCCGTATGACGGAATACAGCGGCCACTCTGTTTTCTGGGATGGACGGGTCTTGCTAACATTGTTTATTATTTTGCTTTAAAAAATTTGTTGTGTTTTTAGTTTGTTTTTGGGCTCACCCCCCTCCCATCACTTCATCTGTCATTAAATGTTTTAATTATATATTATATTTTTTAAATGATATTTTATTTTGTGTATAAATACATTTCATTGTCATGGGTTTTCCTCCTTTTTTAGGTGCCCCTTGCAAATTTGTGGTATTGTGGTGTGTGAAGGATTGGGAGTTGATGGATGGGTTCTTGTGGTGAATGTGTAAATTGTAATGCATGACTGGGTCGTGATAGTGTCTAGCTAGGTATAGGCTAGTTCAGTTAATACTACCCTCTACCCCCCCTTTCGGCTTTGTGCCACAATTTATATATTTATAAATAAATATTGAACACTCAACTTCCAAACGAATCCACGCTAGTCATTTCTTTGAACATTTTTACTAGTCCAACATATCGTTCGCGCGCACCAAGCACCAAATATTCATCAAGCGCCTCACCAGGATTCTTGTTCACTCATTTAAACAAATAGCAAGAACTTTATTTAACGAGAACTCTACATGTTTCTCAAACAAGTAATTTATTTAGTTCAACAGTTACAGTTTAAATTCTCATTTACACTAATTTTACATACACTTAACTCTGTCTTGTTTGACACCTCTTAACAAAGATAAGCTTCATTTGAATATCTCACTATTTATACGAATCAATTCATCATATTCAAGAAAAGTGAAATTTAAACAAACTTACTACCAAAAGGTTAAGAGTGTGGTGATGCCACCGACCGAGCAAAAGCGAGCAAACCGGATGTTGGGTCTATGCCGACCAGAAAGCGAATGAATAAAAATCACCCCTGCGCAAGTGGATTCGCAGAGATGTTCCAGTTGAAAAATAAAAATTAATCAAATATCAAATTACCATTTTTATTTACCAGCCAATAGGAAGCCCGAAACCAAATACAAGTATGAAATTCGAAACTAGCTGCGTTTTGATCCAAAATGCCGATATAAAAAGCGAAGACAAACGCTTGTGGAAAAAAAAAAAAAAAGAAGAGTGTAATTAGTTTCTCCCTTGACCCAAGTCGAGCGGCTACTATGCTTGCCTCTTTCTTCCTTCCCTGTCTCATAAGTACTATTCTGACCTTTTACTTTCTCCCTGTTCTCAAAAGTACTTATCGACATCTTCAAAGACATTCCTCATAAGTACTTATTGACCTGAGAATCGGCAACTTGAAAATGAACATTAATCCCACTACTAAGCCTTTTACCCTTTCAGCATTATCTTCAATGAACATTCTTTTATCCCTTTCAGCTCATTATTATTTTGCCATGCACTCTCTCTAACTTCCGTTGAACCTTTATTTCAAGTATTACTTTATTTGTAAAACATTAATTGAAATGTATATATATATATATATATATATATATATATATATGTGTGTGTGTGTGTGTGTGTGTGTGTGTGTGTGTTATTTTATACTCTAATTGCTTTTCTTGAATTTATAATCATTTTATGAATTATAGTGAGCTATCTTCCCACAAGGCCAAATTCCGTTAACCTGCACGGTATACAATTACCCTTCACTACAAACGGAATAAAATAAGAGATACCCGCTATAAGAGAAAAATGTTCATGTATTAATATATCTAATGTACGTAACTCATTGTTCTTTCAACAAATTTCTTTCACTGACATTTTGTGAATATTAAATATTACTTTTACAATTCAACTGAACTTTATCAGAGAGACTTTTTTCTGAACTGAACATTCAACTTACTACACATTCTTTCGACACTCTTAGTCTTTTAGTCGACATATTTTCTGTGTACAATTATCAGCTTATTACATATTCTTTCGACACTCTCTTGACATATTTTATGTGTACAATCTTATTTTTCAACCAACATTTGTTGTTATTCTAGTTATTTGTTATTTTATTCTGCACATGTTTGTTTCTTCTTGATTATTTTAAAACATCTTGCTCATATACAGTTTATTGAAAAAAATGTTGAGGATTTGGCTAGAACACACGCAGCCTTTTCACACATTCAAAGCCTTCTATAGATGTACTATTGTATATTATTATCCTAACACATTAAACCTCAACACCCTCTTAAAGTTTTATTCAACATTTTTTATTAAAGTTTAAAGAATTATTTATTGATAAAATGCAATTCTTTTTGAGTAATTTGTGTTATTTTAAGAAGCAAAACGAAAAATCCTTTAAAATTTGAACAGAATTTAATTTAGTTTCTTCAAAGACGTAAAGAAAACTATTTTAATCATAAAATGAATTAAAAGTGTTTTCTTTTTTTTCATAAATTCAATGTCATTACTTAATTTGATATTTAATTTCTGATATCGCAAAAAAAAAAACATTGTTATGAGTGAAAACATAACGTCAACGAAATTAAAGTTTAATTTTCAATTTTTTAACCATGATAAAAAATTAGCATAAGTCAACATTTTTCTATTAAAAGTTTAAGTTTGAATAATAAATTTGAATAAAATTTTAATAGAGAAAGTTCATTAACATTTATCTAAAACTTTATCCAACATTTCCATTTAAAGTAAAAAAACAACAAAAAAACAAAAAAACGAATTTCTTTGCGCTATTGTTTCCGAAGTTAAAGAAAGAATAAATGATTTTTTACTACATTAGTTACGAATTGGTGTGAACTATAAGTATTAGTTTTACTTATTAGAATTAAAGAAACAAAATAACAATAATAAATTATTACATGCAGTTAATGTCAATATTTTTTTTGTTTAGAAAGGTCTCCTTTTTTACTCCTTTTGACTACAAAATTTATTTTACAAGACAAGAAGAATAATAATACCATTTTAATTTCTTTTTTCTGATATTGTTGTTAAATGAAAAACTGCATTATTTTTACTTTACTTTTAATTGTTTTCTTTAAGGTAAAAAAAAAAAAAGTTATATATTCCATATATTCCTATAGTTTAAAGCGTATTAAAATAACCAAAACCAAACTAAAGGAAAGGCTACTTATGAATGTTTTTAAAATTTAAATTTTCGTTTGAGGTCCCGAAGGCTTTAATCCATTCAAATTTTTCCAAAATAAAAAAATAAAAAATTCCGTGCAAATGTATATGCTGAACTCCAGGGCCGTGCTTAGGTCCCCGCAATTGCGGGGTGGGGGTGGGGGCGCAAGTTCCCTAGGAGCCGCAAGGCCCCACCCAGGGAGCCGCAAGACCCCACCCAGGAAGCCGCAAGACTCTTTTTGGCTCTGCAGATCTATTGTAATGAAACAAAAATAATTATTAGGATTAACTTGAAAATTACTATCATATTTGTATGTTGAAATATTATCAACCCTTCTTTCTCTCTATCATTTATGAAATTATGACTAGTACGTCATAATTTCATCCATTTCAATTCCGTTTATTTTTTCACTCTGAAGTATTTTGACGTTCTTTGAGGAAATCGAATGTTTGTTAGGTGTTTTTTTTTTATTTTAGATTTTCTTTTCTTTTTCTGATTTCTCAATATTTATTTGTATTTTGGTGTCACGTTTGTAACTTCTATCAGCAAGGACAAATTTATTCGGACACCGTTTTTTTGTTTGTTTGTTTGTTTGTTTGTTTGTTTGTTTGTTTGTTTACCTCCACCTCTAGTCTCACTTGTTGGAAATTATACAAATAGTAACGGGTCTCCTCATTGGATGATGAATCCACCACATTGTTTTTAAGACAACCCTGTTGATTGGCTGAATTAAGCCGACCTCGTTTTGAAATTTTGGCGGGCCTTAGAACGGAAGGGAAGAATTCCGGCCTCTTTGGTCAGCCGGCTCCGACAGACACGGTCGCATTAGCACCGCTCCTAACTTATACGTTGCCGCGGGGCCTACAATAGGCGCCCACATGTCTCTCTATCCAGAGACCGTTATACCTAAATTAAGGTATTTTTATTAGGCTAATGCCTTTTCTTCTATTCAGAGAGACTCTCTCTAAGATCATTATACCTTTTAAGGTATCTTTATTAGGCAAATGTCTTACCTTTGTTAGAGAAAACTTCTCTAAGAATTCTTCATGGCGAGTATATCGACCCTGTTTCGACCGTATGGAAACTGCTGAAGGAACCAGACTACAGAAGAATAATTCCTGGACGTCGCTGAATTTCGCAGCTCCACTCGTTACTTCACCACCTTCCAAGACCAGGCCGAAGCCCATCAAGTCTCCGGAAGGAAACCAACTACCGCCTCGAGAAGAGACCTCTATAACAAGCTAAGCAGTTAGCTGCAAAAAGTCAACATATTTTTGCAAGGCCAATAAACTTGTTGTTTAAAACCAGGTATGTCTTGTTCTATTTGTTGATATCCATCCACTGCTTGAGCTCTGAGCTTTTTTTTTTTTTTAATCATTTCACCCCGAGCAAGGCAGAAACGCCACTGATGTGCAGGGGGTTACATAAGTGTAGAAAGATTAATTAGAAAAGAGTGAGGAGTACAAGCTAGTTAGAAAGGAACAATAGAAAACTGAGAAAGCAGGTGCAATGACAGGTACATGGGCGGAGAGAAAGGGAAGCTTATACAGGGGAGGGGAGAGAGAGCTAGAGGCCAGTGGTTAGTAGGTGAGTATTAACTTTGCTTTTAAATTTCTGGAGGTCGTAGCCGTCAGGAAAGCAAGAATACGGGAGTGAGTTCCACAGGCGGGAAGTGCGAGAGAGGAAGCTGCAGGAGTAGAATTGTCGTCTGCGTTTGGCTAACCTGACTGTGAATGGGTGGGACCCAGTTGCCAGTCTGGTTGAACGGGTAAACACCTGTTGAGGAGGCATCAGTGACTTAAGCTCATCCGAGCAGAAGCCATGAAAGTATTTATAGAAGAGACAGAGGGAGGCCACATTTCGACGATGGGAAAGTGGCTGCAGACGAGTCGCCAGATCAGTACCTATCACATTACAGACTCTCCTTTGGAGCTTGTCAAGAACACTGAGGAGAACGGCAGGGGCACCTGACCATAAATGGCAGCAGTACTCCATGCACGGACGGATACTCTCACATAGCTTTTTATTGCAAAAATATGGCTCGTTATATATTTTAACGTTTAAACAGCTTTTATTGCAAAAATATTTTCGTTATATATTTTAACGTTTAAACAGCTTTTATTGCAAAAATATTACGTTATATATTTTAACGTTTAAATAGCCCTTATCGTAAAAATACGACCTTGTATTGTAACCTTTGAATTCATTTATTTTCGTAAAAATACGATTGTAATTCTCTTTTAAAATTGCTCCCTTACTGCATAAAAGAAAAAAGGGTCTATATTCTATAAGTGAATAATTCCTTAATTGTCTGTAAGATTTCATTCGAAATTGTTTCGGCTATAATTTGTTTGCATTTTTAATACTTAAGCGAGTTGACATTATTACTCGTAAAAATTAATAATTTTCCCTTCCAGAATTGTTATTTGTATTATGTATGATTTTTTTTGCTATATTCTTTAGCTATATATTGAATTGGTGCTTCTTGTCTGCTACCTAAAAAAAAAAAAAAATTTTCCTCCCTAATTATTAGTTATCGTTTTGTCAAATTTTTGTTTGAGAGGGGGTAAGTTACCTCCCTTTGACTGGCTAAGCCTTAACAATTCCCTATTTTTCTCTCTTCGCATTGTATCGTGCCTTGGCTGTTCTTTGAATTAAAATTATCACCGTTCATTGAGTATTGTTTCGTATCTTATCCTAGTATCCTTACAGGCGACATTATGGCGGCCTTAAAGGAATTAACCAATAAAATTGAAACAAAAAAATTTCGGATTCAATGTACTGTGAACTGGCTTAAGGATAATAATTCCTCTCTGTCGACCATTGAGGCGAGCGAGAAAGATATCCTAAATTGGCTGAAGGATTTGGACAATTTATTTGACCAGATTATTTTAAAGTCTCCTGAAGAGGAGCGGTTGTCATTTTGCAATGACTCTGTAAAAGAAACGTTATTTGAGTTAAAATCTGGTCGAGAGAGCGGCAAAAATTTAAAACCTGTCTCTCTTCAACCTTTAAAATTAGAATTGGAGTGTCCTAACTTCAGCGGGTCTTCTTCGGCTGATAAATTCGAATTTCGGACATTTCTCAGAAGGTTCGAATTCTGCACAGCCAACTTGGGAAATGCTGACAAGATGTTAATTCTCAAGTCGAAGTTGAAGGGGAAAGCCTTTGATTTGATTTCTAATTTGGATGTTTCCTCCGAGAACTACCCATTTGCATTGGATAGCTTAAAACAAAAATTCCTGAATCCTTCCCTTATTAAGGACCGAATTTTTGAGGAAATAATTCCACTACCGGTGCAAATTACCAAATTGGATGAGCTTAAAACTTGTGTAGAACAAGTAAAGCTTGACTTATCTGAGTTGGACAAGTCCTTTGGAACAGATTTTTTTTCGGAAAATTCCACTTCTGGGTCAATGGTTGCTCATATTCTGTTCCGAAAATTCCCAGTTAGCGTTCTAAGGTAATTAATGTCGCGAACGAAGGAGCGTTATCCTTCCCTTTTAGCAATTATGTTCAACCTTTTCGACATTATTGAATTTTTGCAAGCGGCGCCTTTAGTTGATAAAAGGCGGGAAAGTGGCCCGCTCAAGCCGCCATTTTCTGCTTCTTCTTCATCTGAGCCTCGACCCAATTTGTCGAGCCATAAAAATTCCAATCCCAAAAGGGGTACGGATCCCTCAAATACCCGGACTAGCGTCAGAGAAGGCAGGAGGTTTTGCAAGTTGTGTGACTTAGCAGACCATACCGTTAAGGACTGCCCGAAATATCCTAGCCACGAATCAAAGGTTCGACGAGCTAAAGACCTACGAATCTGTTCCAGATGTCTGGGTGGTCACGCTGACCAGGACTGTAAGGGAAACCGAGGGTTTCCCTATCCCTGCAATACTTGTGGACTGAAAACCCATTACACGGTTATGTGCCCTAAAACCTTAGAGTCCTTTGTGGGAAGGACTACACTGTCAGACCTGGAAAATTGTATATTTCCAGTTATTAAAGTGTCCATGAAGGGTGAAGGGCGTCCCGTCTCATTTCACTGTATCTTGGACTCTGGAAGTCAAAAATCGTTTTTCTCTCGGGCTATTTTAAAAAAATTGTGTCCTCGGGAAAAATTAGTACCGAAACCCGTGATAATGCCGGTTAACACCCTCATAGGAACCAGGTCGGTGGACCTTCTTGAACTTAATGTCTCCATTAGATTAGGGTCTCAAAAACCTTTTCCCTTCTCTGCCTTATTTGCGGACGACCTTAACCTCAAGTTTCAAGTGCCGAGATTTGATGAGATTACCTCTAATATAAAGGAGGCAGGATTTCGTCTCGGTAATGGCTATGAGGATTTGAACGGTAGAGATCTACATGGCCTTGTCGGTTTGGATTTAATCCAGCAGTTGAAGGATTCGCATTTGGTTGAATGTCTGAATGGGACTGCATGGAGAATTTCTGACGAAATCTTTCCCTTCGGTTATGGGCACCATTTTTTGAAGCTGGTAATTAATAGGGAGGATAAGCAAGAGTGCCCCGCCTTTAATCAAATTATTGAATCCTTGCCTAAATGTTCGTCGTTCTTAATCGACAGTGCCTTAAATCCGGTATATTCGTATTCGGATACACTTGGTCCATTTTTCGAGTATTCCTCTGTTGAACGCGGAATTGAACATTTTCTCTCTCTCGAGTCTATTGGAATCGACGAGAGTGAAACTTTATCTTCCTATGATGAAGAAAAAATTGACGACTTCAAGAAATCCATAGTTTTGAAAAATCGTAGATATTATGTGGATCTGCCCTGGGACGGAGATAAATTGTCTCGGGTGGATTCTAATTATGTGCCTTCCCTAAAAATAATGCATAGGGTGGCAGATTCCTTGGAGAAGAAGGGACTCTATAACGAGTATTTACAAGTTTTTAGAGAATATGAGGATTGTGGTCTTGTCGAACCCTTTTCAGTTCCTCCTGGGGAGTTTAAGAATTATTGTTGGATTCCTCACCGGCCCGTTATTAAAGAGGGCCTTGGGGTCACTACGAAAATCCGCCCCGTCTTTAATTGTTCGTTGAAACGGCGGGGGGGGGGGGGTGTTTCTATTAACGATGCAGCATATGCTGGAGTTAACTTAACAGCACAGCTACTGGACTTGTTGTTGATTTTTAGAAAGAACAACTATGTTCTTTTAGGAGACCTTCGTAAGGCCTTCCTCCAAATTCGCCTGAGAACTGTTCAGGACAAAAATAGATTTTGTTTTTTTCTCAAGGTAAATGACAAATTGTATACCTACAGGTATAACTCCATCATTTTTGGCTTTAATGCGAGTCCCTTTATTCTGGGTTGCATCCTTATGTTTCACGTGGAGAGATATGATTCTGATATATCCTCTGCAGTAATCTCCAACAATTTTTATGTTGACAATTTGGTCACTACTAGTTGCGATTCCAAATCTCTCCTTTCTGTGTATAGTACTGTTCGTAACAGGTTGAAGGACGCAGGATTCGATCTTCAGTCCTGTAACTCCAACTGTGCGGATTTGCAAAATAAAATGTCAGAGGATGGATCAATTACCTCCCCCTTCCCTCCTATGAAAAGGTACTGGGTTATCTTTATTCCCCTCGACGAGATACAATCAGACTTGCGCCCACTAAGATTAACATTAAGGTAGACACTAAACGTGGGATTCTATCTCAGACTTCCAGCATCTATGATCCGCTTTCCTTGCTTCTCCCAGTTACTATTCAGGGCAAGACGTTCGTTAGCCAACTATGGAAGAACAACTTGTCCTGGGATCAACAGATCCCTGAAAAATTTACTATCCCTTGGCAAACTCTTGCTAAGGAACTTAATGAATTAAGTGAATTTGAGTTCCCCAGACGTGTGTTGCAGGAGAGCTCCCCGGTGGAATTTATTTGTTTCTGCGACGCATCTAAGCTCGCATACGGGTTTTCTTTATATGCTAAACAAGGAAATCGATGTTCCTTGTTGTTCGCTAAAGCTAAGGTGGCCCCCATTAAGCAGAAAACCCTACCTACTTTGGAACTAATGGCGATCTATCTCGCTCTCAAAGTTGTTCCTAAGGTTATTGAAGCCTTAAAGCCTATCAACGTCCTTTCTATTTTCTTTGTGTCTGATGCACAAGTAGCCTTATCTTGGGTTTTAAATGGGAAGGGGTCTAAAAGAAATATTTTTGTGGAGAATCGTGTCCTGGACATAAAAAAAATGTTGGAGGACGTTAACCTCAGATTTGGCATCTCCCCCTTGTTCAAGTATGTCCCTTCGTCGGAAAATCCTGCGGATTTGTTGACTAGAGGCCTTTCAGCCTCCAAGTTTGAACAATTGTTCGATTTTTGGGTATACGGACCCGATTGGCTAAAACAACATACCATTGACTGGCCAGTATCTCCATTACCTTGCCTTAATGACACCAACCGGAAGATTGTATCCTGTATGTTAACCGAGGATTCTCGCGCAGGCGAAACCAGTCTTCCTATAAATATTTCTAAATTTTCAACATTGTCTAGAGCGATCAACGTTCTTGAAAAGGTTTTAAGGTTCGGTGATAAGTTGATGCATCGACACACTGATACCTACCATAGAGCCAAATTGTTGCTTTTTTCTGATATGCAAAGGGAGGCATTTCCCTTTGAGTTGGAATATTTGACTCAACCTTCTGATAAGGTTGTACCTCCAAGAATAACTGCCCTTGGGTTGTTTATTGATAAGGATGGTCTGTTGCGGACTAAAGGATGCATCCAGAATTCCAGTATACACCCCTTCGGAGTCAAATTCCCTATACTTTTGGGTAAACATCACCCCTTAACTGAATTGGTTATTAAAGAGGCTCATTTGAATTGTTGCCACATGGGAACCAATTCAACTCTTTCCAAGTTGAGATTATCCGGGTTTTGGATTCCCCAGGGAAGACAATCGGTAAAGAAAACACTTCGTAGCTGCATTACTTGTAAGAAGATTAATTCTTTACCGTATAAAGCTCCCTCGGGTTCTCAACTGCCCACCCACCGGGCGAATTTTGTTCACCCCTTTCAACAAGTGGGTATCGATTTTACCGGCCATTTCTTGGTAAAGTACAAGGATGATGAAATAAAGATGTACATCCTACTATTTACCTGCATGAGTCTTCGCGCAGTGCATCTGGAGCTTTTGCCTGACATGAGCTCCAGATCCTTCCTGTTAGCCTTCGTCAGATTTACCAATCTTTTTGGCGTTCCCTCTCATGTCTATTCGGATAATGCTAAAACCTTTCTAGCATCCGGCATTATGTTGTCTGAAATTTTCGTTTCCGACGAATTCAGGGAACATTTTAAATCCGCTTCCATTAGTCATCTCACCATCCCCCTTTATTCCGCCTGGCATGGGGGTGCATGGGAGAGAATGATTAAAACCATGAAGCAATGCTTGAAAAAATTAATAGGTAGGAGGAAAATTCAGTATTTTGAATTTTTAACGATAATTTCTGACGTGCAGAAAGCGATCAATGATCGACCGCTGACTTATATTACCGCTTCAGAAGGGGGCCTAGACATTTTAACCCCCAATCACTTTCTACAAACTGGCTACAATCCACGTTTGTTAATTAGTAACTATGGATCGGAAGGTTTGTGCCCCGATCTTCCTAGTAGAATAAAACTGGTGCAATCTTTGGAATTAAGACATAAATATGTCGAAAAATTTAGGAAGATGTGGCACAATGATTATCTGTTGTCCCTGAGAGAGAGGGATACGAATTTAAGGGGAGATTGCCCTCTAAAGGTGTCAGTTGGAGAAATTGTATTAATCAAATCTCCTAATAAGACTAGACCCTTTTGGAGTCTAGGTAAGGTGCTTAGACTCATTACCGGGAATGATGGTAAAGTTCGCTCGGCCTGTGTGTTGAGGGACGGATGCGAACAGGTTCATTCCTTAAAACATTTATTTCCCCTGGAATTAAAGGGAGTTTCTGCGTCATCCTCAGCAACATTTCAGGAAGAGGGCGGTCCTTTCTTCTGTCCTTCTTGCTCCGTTGCAAACGATGGATCTTCTCCCATGGTGTGTTGTGACGCCTGCGACAATTGGTACCACTTTGACTGTGTAGGAGTGGTCCAGCAGGATACTTTGGGAGAGTGGATTTGTCCAAATTGTTCGGATAAAACATCTCACTAGTCTCGTAGGGACTGCAGTCTGATTATCAATATTAATGATCTAGGTAGAACCAGGTTCATTAGTTATAAATTTATTATAGTGACAGACAGAAGCACGTTCAATTCCCCTTGAAAAAAAAAAAAAAATAATAATTACTTTCGAATAACTGATAGTTAATACAATTATCCTATTCTATGACTAAAAAAAATAAAGTAATGGATAACCATTACTTTTTCGTTGCTCCTTTGGCAGTGTGTTGGAAATTATACAAATAGTAACGGGTCTCCTCATTGGATGATGAATCCACCACATTGTTTTTAAGACAACCCTGTTGATTGGCTGAATTAAGCCGACCTCGTTTTGAAATTTTGGCGGGCCTTAGAACGGAAGGGAAGAATTCCGGCCTCTTTGGTCAGCCGGCTCCGACAGACACGGTCGCATTAGCACCGCTCCTAACTTATACGTTGCCGCGGGGCCTACAATAGGCGCCCACATGTCTCTCTATCCAGAGACCGTTATACCTAAATTACGGTATTTTTATTAGGCTAATGCCTTTTCTTCTATTCAGAGAGACTCTCTCTAAGACCATTATACCTTTTAAGGTATCTTTATTAGGCAAATGTCTTACCTTTGTTAGAGAAAACTTCTCTAAGAATTCTTCATGGCGAGTATATCGACCCTGTTTCGACCGTATGGAAACTGCTGAAGGAACCAGACTACAGAAGAATAATTCCTGGACGTCGCTGAATTTCGCAGCTCCACTCGTTACTTCACCACCTTCCAAGACCAGGCCGAAGCCCATCAAGTCTCCGGAAGGAAACCAACTACCGCCTCGAGAAGAGACCTCTATAACAAGCTAAGCAGTTAGCTGCAAAAAGTCAACATATTTTTGCAAGGCCAATAAACTTGTTGTTTAAAACCAGGTATGTCTTGTTCTATTTGTTGATATCCATCCACTGCTTGAGCTCTGAGCTATGTGAGAGTAATTTCTCACACACTGCGACGTCTTTCTTGTTACTGTTTTTTATTTGTTTTCCCTTCTCTTTCATTATTGTGCTTTCTAACATAGATTATGCTGCCTTTTTTGTTTTAATTTCTTGTCCTTTATCACGCCCTATCGTTTTTTATCCACTCTCAGCAACGTGATAAGGCCACGTGAGCAAGATTGTCCTTTGGCGGGGTTTTCAGATTCTTTCTGTTGGTTCCTGTATCCATACACACGTTTCGCCTCTCCGCCGTTTCACATAACTTTGGTATGTTGATTTCATTCTTCTTTAACCTTTTCATCTCCTCTGTATTGTAAATGCATTATTGTGGCACAACGAATAGTTGACGCCTCTTTTTCTGTGTTGCTCGTTCTTCCTAACCCAAAAATAGTTATTTTAGAAAAGAAATAAAGGACTTTTTTTGTCCAGAATTTGCTCAGCCGCTTAGTCATGCCTTTACCATGTCCATGTCCATCTATTTCTTGATATAAACGCTGAGCTGCCTTTCCAAATTTGTTGCTTTGTTAAATTTAGATTGAAACCCCTGCCTCGCAGTTCTTAACGCCTTTACTGCTATATTAGACCACCCCATGACTGTTGATAGGAGTGGTTAGCCTTTCCTTTTCTTTGTTCTCGCTTGTTCCCTTCCCTGTATCTAGCCTTTCCTTTCTCTCTTTTCTCTCTTTTAGTTTTCTTCGTCGCAGGTTCATTTCTTTGTTAGGTTAATTTTCTTTCAGATTTTTTACCTAATTCGAGGAATAAAATCTTTCGTTTTTCAATGAAATTCGTCTGTGTGTTCTTGCGAATTTGAATTTAAACTGGCTGTCTAAAGCAAAATGCTTCTCGGCATTTTGTCCAGGGCATCACATATGGTTTTAATATTTAGGCTGACTGGAGTCTGCATGTGTAATTTTACTTAATTTTTTTTCATTAACGGCCTTCGTTCGGCCCGAGACCCGTCATTATAAGACGATCCGTCTACATTTTACATTTTTTCTAGTCGAGTCAACTTCTTTCAGACTAAAAAACTGAAAAACAAAATAAATTTGGCTTCAACATAATCGTCAGTGGATTTTTCTTTTCTTAACTCTGTTAAAGAAATTTAAAATGTATTTTAAAAACAAATGAAAGACTAAACACTGGAAGTAGACGTCCTTTTTGCCAATACGAAGCTTTTTTTCTTTTTATTGAACTATTTGAATCTTCTATGAAAATCTTTAGTCACATATACATTGCTGTTTGAAACCCTATTTGCAACTTTACGTCTCGTTCCTGCATCATTTTTGACACATTATTACTGTTCTTTTTCACCTAGATTGGAATTTACATACCTCAATTATACACTCGGTCTGTAACACTAGTAACGGTACACTTTTGTCAAACGCTTTGTTACCTGTTATATCAGTAACATTTATTTAACAGAGTTAATTAAAGACCACATGCTCGTTTCCATTTCCGGCTGTGGGTTATTTTCTTTTGCTTGATTGTATTTTAATAATTATTGAATACTGAGTTTAATCTAAAATGAAACGTGCTCACGAATTCAGTGGAGCCCAGAAAAGGAAGTTGAAATTACAGAGAGTAGCAAATGCTATTGAAATGACTCACAGGATATCTGGATTTTTCTCTTCCATCAGCTTGCAGTTAAATGTACATGATAACTCTGGCGTTAACACACAATCCGTTTCTGATTCAGAGCATGAAAGTGCAGTGCCAGATGAGCAATGGCCAACCCAATCAACGTTCGAGCATATTGATCCAAGGTATGTTCTGCCTTGTCGTATCTCTGATCCTGCTGATTGGAAAGAATTAAGTGAAACACAGCGTATTGATTTGATTTGACGGACTATGATTTCCCATTAAGTCAGGAAAGCTCAACGCGGAAATTTTCTGAAAATAACTATTATTTGACACTGAAAAATAATGAAACTATTCATCGTTCTTGGCTTGTCTACTCGAAGTCTGCTGATCGAGTTTTCTGTTTTGCTTGCCGTTTGTTCAGTAGTGAAAGCAAAAGTCGTGGGGGCCTGTCTTCGTTCTTAGGATTTGGTAACCAGTGGAGCCGTCTGCCGAAAACTCTGAAAACACATGAACAATCAACTCATCATAAGGAGTGTACGATGGTGTGGCACGATAAACGGTCAGGCAACCCTGTTGACTTACAATCAAGTAAACTGATTCAGGAAGAGCAGACATACTGGAGGGCAGTTTTATTTCGTTTGATTAATATAATTCAGTTTTCGGTTGAGAAATTTGGCCTTCCATGGCACAAATGAAAAGCTTGGTGAGACCAGAAATATAAATTTTCTTGGAGAAGTGGAGCTAATAGCAAAATTTGACCATGTCCTGTCTTAACATGTCAGACGCACTAAGAGCCATGAACTGAGTGATCATTATCTCAGCAACCGCATTCAGAACGAACTTATCGACCTTCTTGCTGAGTCAATACGGGACAAAATCATTTCCAAAGTTCTTGCATCAAAATATTATAGCATAATACTAGATTGCACACCTGATATCAGTCACACAGACCAACTAAGTATTGTTCTTCGGGGAGTTGAATTTACAGAAGGATTTGGAGCAGAAGTTTTTTTAACAGTTCGTTGAGTTTCTTGATGTGTGTGATACAACCGGAAAAGGCCTTTTTGACAGCATGATCAACTTCCTGTCCAAGTATGGCATTGCCATAAAAGTCTGTCGCGGCCAGGAGTACGATAGCGGATCCAACATGCGAGATAAAAATCATGGCGTGCAGGCGCGTTTCTTGGAAGTAAATAAAAAAGCTGCATACATGCCATGCGCCAGTAATCTGGCGCATGGCATGTATGACTTAATCTGGTAATTGCTGATGCTGCAAGGTCGTCAGTTACTTCCATTTCTTTCTTTGGCTATCTGCAACGTATGCACAATTTATTTGCCGCGTCGACGAAGCGATTGGCTATTCTGAAGAAGCACGTAACCCACCTTACAGTTAAAAGCCTTCCTGACACAAGATGGGAAGCAAAAGTAGAAGCTGTAAAATCATTACGTTTTCAGACAACAGAAATTTTGGAAGCGAATTAGAACGAGTGTCTCTGGATAGTCGAGATGGATTTATCAGCACGGAATGTTGAGCTTTAGCCACTAAAATCAGGAGCTGGCGTTTCCTTGTTTGTTTGATTACCTGGTATGACTTGCTGTTTCAAATAAACATAAGTAAAGCGCTACAGAGTCCTTCAATATGCATCGATGACCAAATTTCTCACATCGATGCTGGCATGTCATTTGTTTCACAATACAGGCAGGGAGGACTTGCAGTAGTCGAAGTTAAAGCAAGAGAATTTAGCTGATGAACTTGAAGTGGATCGTGCTTATCCAGAACCAAGGAAAAGAAAGAAAACATGTATTTTCAGATACGAATCGACAGATGAGTTAGATCATCAGACTGGTGGAGAAGCGTTTCGCCGATAATTTTTCTATCCACTCATGGATACAATTTCACAAAGTATTCAGGAACGATTTGGAAACATGAATGATTTTAAAAATCAAAGTACGGGTTTTTGTGTGGTGCAAGTAACATGAAATCTGCAATAACCTCAGACATATTGCCGTCCTGCTGCGCTGCTTTGGTAAATTGTATTGGAGAAGGCGATATTGACTGTGAGAAACTTGAAAGAGAAATTATCAATTTCGTCAACCTCATTACATTTTCCGCTATGGAATGTATGAATTATATAATGAAACACACACTTCTCAATTTATATCCCAACCTAGCTGTTGCACTCAAAATTGTAACCATATTGCCAGTTACAGTGGCATCTTTTGAGCGCAGTTTCTCTAAATTGAAACTAATTAAAAACTTTCTTCGGAACACAATGTCTCAGGAAAGACTGGCTCGCTTATCTGTTAAGCAATGAACATGAAACTAAGCCGAGAAATTAACACGGAGAATTTAGTGCAGCTTCTGTGGAGTAGATAGGCCTGTGGAGTAGATAGACTTAACTATTGCTCGGTTCACACTCCACCCACGTCTATTGAACAGTTGAAGTTCCTTGTTCCCTGGTTAGGATGTGGTTTCCGGCTTTCTCTTTTCCAATCTTTTCACTCATACGTAGCCCCCTGCGCATCAGTAACGTTACCGCTTTGCTTGGGGTGATATGATTTAAAAAAAAAAAAGAAAGAAAGAAAGAAAGAAAAGCCGTTTGCCACAGAGAATGCCAGAAAAGTGAAATTTTAAATATAAGGATGGCAGGGACACAATTTCTTTTTCAATTTCATTTTCAATTTTGGTAAAACCTGTTTACTGTTTATTTTTTTCGACTCTGACCAAAGCTTTCTTTCGACTGCATTTGTTGCTTCAGGATGTACAAACTTTTCGTGTGGCTGAAAACCTGTTTTAATACCACTTTTAAAAGAATTTTCATCGAAAGGCTGTTTTTTACATCACGGACTTTTTTTAAGTACATATTAACATGAAAATACTTTTATCTGCTTCTTTATTTACTATCCAAGAGAATACAAATTCACACGTCCCTGTAAAAACCTGTTTAGTGTTTGTCTTTTCATTATTTAACATCTAAGTGAGTTCCATGTTTACCATTAATAAAGGGCGAAATTATCTTTATTTGAATCAACAAATATATTTTGAATAGTTTTTCATTTCTGTTTTTTTTTTCTTTTTCTGCTTTTCCCATATCGCTGATACATTAGATCATTGACATTTGTTTGTTTCTTGCTGTTGATTTGTGAAATAATCACATTTCAACGAACCTATTACAGAAGGTTGCAGTGCGTTAATTATCTTTGAAGTAAAATCTTTTAACCAGATAATCGGGGACTTATTTCCGCTGTAAAAGTATGAGATAAATTTTATTAAAATAAAAAAACAAAAAAACTTCACACATTTTCTTTATAAGTTATCAAGTTTGTATTTATTGCATCTTAGTGGGGGTGTAGAGGCCTATGACTTTCTCCTACATCGTGACCTTTCAAAATGACTTGGTTACTTTTAATGTTGTTTTGATTTAATTCGTTTTTTTCTTTCCCCCCTATACCAACACTTTCTGACACCCCATTCCATTTTAAAAATAAACTCCTGAAGTCTAATTTTGGACAGTATATCAAACTTTCTGTAGCAAAATAGTTTTGAAATTTAGGTTTAAATTGTTTGAAAATTCTTTGGAAAAACTTGTAGAGGATTGAGAGCCAAAACGCACTAAAATGGCTATAAAAATAGCTAGAAAATACCAAAAAGTAGCTAAACGTTTTGAAACCGTTAGCTTCCAAACTCCAATTCTGCGATTTCTTCTGTTTTTTCGTTATCACCGAATATCTGCGTTCCGAGAGTATGTTATCTTGTTTAAAGTACCATTTATTGTGGGTTCAGTATGTTGAAGGGAGTGGGGCGCAAATTGAATTTTGTGAGTAGGGGCCGCAAAACTCAAATTAACAATTAGATATTGAATAAACCTACCTTTTTTTTATGATAACGATCAGAAAAAAAATCGGACTTCTCGCTCTTTTCGTCAGCGAATACCGGCTTATTGATAGTAATTCGCTGCTGAATGATTTTAGGCGTAGGAAGAAAATTTTGGAAAAATTTGAAGGCGTAAAAAGCCTTCGGGACCTAAAACGAAAATTTATCATAAAACTTGACCGGGCGATTTTACGCGAAGTTTGTTTTTTTTTTTTTTACCATCTTAAACCAGGCTGCTCACTGCTACTAGTTCAGTCATTTATTTTATTTACCCAGTTGAGAAGGAAGCCCTTTTTTGCACATAGCCAGAAGTGATGAATCGGAGCATAGTCTCAAAAGATTGCGAAAAGCCCTCTCCCCCTTTCCCAATCTCTATGCGAGGAGTTTTAGGAACAAAAATGATCTCCTCTTTTATGTCTGGAGGGACAGTTTTTTTTATGGCTGACCCTTTGATAGAGAACCAAGCAATAGCTTAACATTTAACAAGTACCAGAAATTTAAATACCAACTTTAAATTGAATTTTTTAATTTCTAGTTTAATGGCACTATGCAACTATTACTATTTTTTGTTTGATTAAAAACAGTTTTATTGTTGATAATTAAACGATTGATAATATTGTGCAAAACTGCAAACCTGATAGTATTCTTCAAACAAAACCATACCCCCTACCATTTTTTTTAAAAATTAAGAAGTAGATTCTTAAGCTGAAGGCAACTCTCTAAAACTTTTGGTTTTCATTGATTGTGTGTATTTGGGCAGAGTGCGTGGATAAAAGCTGTAATTAAGAGTCTAATTAATTTAGCTTGAAAATTTACTCTTAAATTGAAGTAGTAAGAGAAATATTTGTTAATTTCAGATACTACTTAATTCCTAGCCATGCCCCGGAAAGGCTGTGTGTTTGCTTGCAAAACAAATTACAGAAGCCAGCAAGACAAAACTGTGTGGTGAAATTAATAAAATACCATTTTTTTATTTTCCAAAAAAACAGACGATAGAGAGCAATGGATAATTTCAGTTCCAAATGCCAATCTAAATGTTGCTGACAATACTGTTATTTGTCAACAACATTGGCCTTCAAATTTTGATACCATAAAAGTTAATGGAAAAATACGTCCAAAAAATCCACCATCTGTATGGCCAGGTGTGCCAAGTAGTCAAATACCAACACCCTCAACTGTTCAAAGGAATATAAAAAAACCTCCAGTACTGTTAGAAATCAAATTGCTGATGAACTTAATGTTTTTTCTTTTAGAATTCGATAAAATTAATTATACACATTTGAAAGAAAGTCTGCTTAACAACAAAAAATACTTTATATGTCCAGTTGTATCATTTTGGGATGAAAATATTTTAACTGTTCAATTATCAAAATCTATTGATGGTATTCCTCTCTTTATGTTGAAAATTTATAACAATTTGCGCTTTGAAACATTTCATTATGGAATTAAGTGTTATATTAGCAGCCTGTCCAAAAATCGTATAAATACGGTTGATACTTGGTCAAAATTGGAAGAAATCATCCGATATTTAAATTCTATGGCTTTTGATCACAAGAAAAATATGCTGAGTCAACAATTTTTAGCAATGGCTCCCAGAATGGTTGGAATAAAATACAGCTCAGATATAGTTGTTCGTGCTTTTGGATACTATGCACGATCACAGACATTGTACAATGAATTAAGATATGATTTTCAATTACCCTCATTAGCAACATTAGGAAGGATGACGTCAAATGTTTCAAAACTTAATGAAAAATCTTTTTTGTTATCTATATTTAATACTCTTAATACCAGTCAAAAAGGGGTGCATAATTCTCCATGATATATATAAAAAGATGTTGCTATATCATGGCAAACAACTATTTGGTAAATCAGTTGACAATCCATCTGTACTTGCTCAAACAGTACTTGATATAATGTTGATATGTCTCAATGGGGGTCCAAAGTTTCTTACAAAATTGATTCCAATTTCAAAATTAACAGCAGCCTTTTTATTTGAACAAATTGAGTTAACAGTCCAAGCCACCACATCTGTACCAGCTGATGTAAAGGCTATTATATATGATGGTAACCGCGTAAATCAAGCTTTTTTTAAAATTATATCCTACACATCCTGAAAAACCTTGGTTAACTGAAGATAATAAGTATTTTCTTTTTGATTATGTTCATCTGTTGAAAAATATTCGCAATTAATTAATCCAGGTCACCAATGTACATCTTGTGATTATAAACTTTGTGAGGAAGGTTCAGAAATATTTGACAATCTGGAAAATTTAGAACCATCTCTTTCCAATGAAATAAAAATGGCTCTTGTGTACAGAGCTGGATATATTACAAGAAATGATAATCAACCCAGTGAATGTGAAACCCATTTTTATTATGAAAAGTATGGAAAATATCCCAATTTAATTGACCGTGGAAAACTAAAAGTTCCTTCTGACCACACTTGTCAATGGTTATTTTTTGTTTCATCCTTTTCCATACAATAAAGGAAAAAATCATTAAGTAACATTTTTATGCTTATTTCTGAGTTTCATTTTTTCAACATTAAGAAAACGCATGCTTCTTTTTTTTGCAAATATAGTTTCTGATTCAATATATCTTTTACCAGAAATCATAATTACCCCGTTGTGTTGTTTAATAATTATTAGTGTTCATAGCAAAAATACATATTTTCATTTATTTATCTTTCAATACACCCAGTAGTACACCCTTTCGAGATGTTCTGAAAGCTGACTTCTATTCTCCTAGTTTGGACTGAACTGCGGAGAGTTTATTGTGTGGGCTATCCTCCTAGCACTGTTCCCATTCCTTTTGAATTTCATTGTTAATAATCTCCTTGAAGTCGGCGTCTGAGATTTAGGTCCTTGTATCTACAGCCATATCTACAGTTGATTTGGCTGTTAGGTTTGCTTTATTGTTACCTTCAACTCCAATGTGGTTAGGAATTCAACATGGTATGATGTCTTTAGCATTACAAGTAGTATTATTTTACACAATAATTTGATAATGAGTGGGTTGTTGGATTTTTTCTTCATAGCTGTTAGGACGGATAGAGAAGTCTTTTTGTTTGCTTTGTGTTGAGAGCTTGCTCTGTTGCGTAAACCTCCGCA
Organism: Ascarosepion bandense; assembly: GCA_037127315.1. Taxonomy (NCBI): domain Eukaryota; kingdom Metazoa; phylum Mollusca; class Cephalopoda; order Sepiida; family Sepiidae; genus Ascarosepion; species Ascarosepion bandense. The sequence continues at coordinate 59,156 of JBBBDQ010000537.1, read as the reverse complement.
GTCCGAAATTGTTGACCGTTTCACCTTCTCTCCCTTGGCCAACTTTGACATTAAGATCTTCCATGATAATTCTGATTTCTTGTGATTTGCACTGTTCCTTGACATTGTCTAGCATGGAGTAGAAGGATTTGTATACATTTTTAATAACACTTCTAACGCTTTGTTGGGTAACTGTTTTATGAATTCCTCGTGGATATAATTTACATCCATAGTGGTATTGTGGGCTTCTTTAAATATTCATTTAGTTCCTCTGGAGTGAATGGTAGCTTATAGTTCTCAGCATTATTTGATTTAAAACTTATTTTTTATTGTTTCTGCTTTTTGTTTGAGTTTTAGACATTATTGGCTATCATTCTTAGCTATAACGTGTCGAGGCCTGACAACATTTGTTAAAGTGTCGGGGATGTCCAATATGTTTTTGTGGGTCCACGGTTGAAATGCCCGTCTTGCTTGTGATGGACGTGACATCCTCGACTTGGCCAAATCCTGAAAAAAGGCCTCTAGGTAGTCCCCAGTGTGGTATATGGGCATCTCGAGTAATTTCAAATTCGTCCTCCAGGTTCTCATGTATTCCGTCTGGAGACGGACGGCCTTCGTTGTCAAAATACTACCTGTCAACTGTTTCACCTTCTCGGTTGCCAGCAAGATGTTCCACATGGCGTTCGATCTTTAAACAAGAATCTTATGTTGGAGAATCTCAACAGCCTCCTATTTAGAGGCTGTTGAGATCCTCCATCGTTTTCTTGCTGACATGGATGAGCTTATGTGTTTTGACATCAGTCGTCAGCAGGAGAATTGTCTTGGTCATGACCACACTGAGAACTTACTTCATTACCCTTTGTAATCTGCCGGCAATTTTCATCCATTGCAGCATATTCTGCAGGTCATTTTTTTCTTGGGTCTGTTAGAGTCCAAGGTGATGAAGTTGACTGCTCGTGGAGAAGCACGTTTATCTACAGCAGATCTAAATTACAGTTACCCCCCCCCCCCCAAAAAAAAAATCTCAAAGACAACCAGGTACAACAAACTTGGCAAAAAAAGCGACTGAAGGCTGAAAGAATATTTATTAATGTACAATTTACAAGAATTTTGGCACACGGCCTAAAGGTGGGTGGGGTGAGGCTAGTCAAGAATTTTTATGCTAGACCTAGCTAATCAGATTCACCACTCAGTCACTCATTGCAATATGTTCATTCATCATAAGAACTCGTCCATCTTTTTAAAACCTACATATACCATAATACCACTGTAACACTATTTTTAGCCTGGCCGGACGGAAGTAATTATATTAGTTGCATTATTAATTGTTGCAGATCAAACGGAAGAAATTGTGTTGGTTCGTATTATTAATTTTTATAAAACGAAAAGAATCAACTAAAAAAGGTCGTTTTGTTCTAATAAGAACGCAGGTAATAAAATTTATTCCAATATGAGCAGAGGAAGGTAATGGGTTGCAAAACCCAAAGCCGAGAGATATGAAGGAATTCATATTTTGCTGGTGTGCTATATGATAATCAGCTGGGTCAAAGGCGGTTATTGTTGACAGGCGGAGACGGCGTGGCTGGGCGAAATACAATTGATGTTTGAGATATACCGCAGATAAAAGTAAAAATTTTAAATCAAAACATAATTTTTGATCATCGGAAAAGAATGTCACTCATAAAAGAAATATTTGATAAGTGAAAACAAAAATTAAATTCTGACTATAGGAGAGAAGTAGAATTAAAATTTCAAAGCCTGAGTTACACCGCAGATAAAAGTAGCAATTTTAAACAAAACATATTTTTTTTATTGTCGGAAAGGTTTGTCCCAAATAAAAGGAAACATTTGATGAGTGCAAAAGGTTAAATTCCATGAGAATAAAATGAAATTTAAAATTTAGTTGGAAAAGATTTATAAACCTAAAAGCTAGATTTTTTTTAGTATCAAAAAGAAAAAGCCGAAAAGAAATCATGTCACCAAAATAGAAGCTTCTTCATTGGTTGAACCAATGGAAAAAAACAGAGAAAAAGGTGGCTCCGCCCAAGGACGTGGGCGAAAGTGATTTCATTGGCCAAAGATTGGATTTGTATGTTCGTCATCCTCCCCACCCCCAGTGAATTTAGAACAAGCATAAAAATAGAGCCCGGGGAGGCCAGAAGAGTTGTTGCGCTGAGCTGAGGCAGAGAAGAGGAATTATCACCGTCGCTACTGACCACACACAAAGATCGACCTTCAGCAGTTTCCGTAAAGCTTCGGTGAGAAGCGAACAAAGACATTTTTGAATCGTCTCAACTTGAAAACTCCGATTGGAGTGAACTGACATTGCCAACCAAAAACTCGAATTAATGTTAAAACGCTTCTGACAGAAGTTGGTTTGAATCTGGCAGCCCGCAGAACAGCAGGCAGATACCGATGGTCGCTTAAATTGAACAGCGTAGCTTGCTCGTTGTCCTCTACGCCCTCTGGGGTCGTGTAGATCAGATGAAGATTGCTCTGCATTGCTGGCTCTTCACAACACAAGTTTACTCGAGTCCCAATAGAATCTTAGCAACTGCCGGAACCAGATGTTGAACACCATCGTCAAAATCAGCATAAAGATGTGCGACAACCTCAAATACAATTCATAGAGTAGACCATAAAATCCTGAAGACTTGCCGGTGCCGACCCTCTTTAATGCCAAGTAGACTTCGCCCTTCGTGATCTCACCCTCGCAACTAGCCACGTTGGTCGACGAAAACTGAGGAAAGTCAACCAAATAGCAGCGAAACTTTTCGGCTACTTGGTAAAACAGCTCTCGAAATGGCGGCGAAACGCCTCGCACATTACTTTGGTTGACTTCAGAGTACATCCATCCGGAGTATTGACCTCATGAATAAATCGATCGCCACCTCGACGGATATCTTCCTTGCGCAATTATGCGTCTATATTTACGACTTGTTAGAAATCTTGTTTAACCTATGCCTAATTAACTGACCCCGGTAGCGCTTGGTAGTCTCACGCTTGCCTAGCTATCGATATGTAGGGAATCTCCCCAGTCACCGCCCCGGAAGGACTATCCTTAAGCGTCTTCACCTTGTTAGCCTTATTCAGGGCGAATCGTTAGCTATATTCGGTGGCGAAAACCTAATCCTGTCCTTAAGCCTCTCCCACTATATATTCCCAATAACCACCACCACTAGTCCCCGCTTCACTAATTAGCTGTTGCCGATAGTCCCGCTTGTCCAGTAAGGAGGGATTGAACTCCAGCGTCCAGCCAGTCTAGGCTTACTATCTAACGCCATCTAGGCACAGATGAGCTTATGCTTCAAATAATCTAATCAGTGGAACGTGAGACAATCTAGCAAATCTAGATCAACCCTTCCCACAAACATTCTATTCATGCAGCTAGTCAGTTGTGTAGACGCCCACCTAAGTGCCTACGTCTACATCCTCCTCTAGGGTATTTATCGACGAGACCAAACTCGCCGATCGCATCAACCACACTTACGATCGCCCGACTTCCCGCTAGCGCTCCCTCGCTTCCTGTCTATTTTGGAGTCCAGGATGGTATTCGAGTCCCCCACTAAGGCTAAGTGCGAAGCATCCACCAGGAACGCCCCCAAATATAGGAAATTATATGTGTAACGTTGAAACTCGAACAGCGGTATTGTGTATGCAAAAGCTCATTCACCCGATGTCAATTTGAATATTAGGGCGCACTTACCGCCTATGATTGTGGGTCGTGCATCAAAATGTCTACGGGTATGTTTCAATGCGGAAGAAGAATAGAGAGAAGAAAAAAAAAACGAACTTTTGAAACATTACAGGAGTTTCTTTTGATGATGTATCTTCAGAAAAAAAAAAGAAAAGGGAAACCAACTTATGAACTGTGTGGAATTTTTGTGAGTGTGTGCGTGTGTTTTTCTTTTTCAAAAACGAGAAGGAAACGAACTTTGTGAACAGTATTTAACTTTCTTCTAATATGTGTTCCTCAAGAAGAAAATACAGAAAGCACCATAAAAGACGAAAACTAATAATATATTGGGCATCATTGATTGATTGTTTTTAATATTCTTATTTGTAAATGTTTTGTACAATTGCTTCGGCTGTAGGTAGAGATGTTGGAAGAGGAATGCACTTAAAATGTTCACCTGGGAACATTTTGAAAAATGGTATGGAGGGAGTGTTATATATTCTGAGGACCAACAGAATAGAGTTGAACTGGAAAAGAATTTATTTCTATCGAAGCCGAAAAAACAACACACGATGATTTCGGCCAAATTTGGAATGCAAAAACAAAAATAAACTGTATTGTGCAAAACAACGCCGGTTTTCAAGGTTACAAAATATAAACAATGGAAATAGTTTAATTAAATTATTCGATCAGAAGCAAATATATTTTACATTAAATTATTTCAGGTTACAAAACAATGGATTGTAGTTTAAAGCCAACGAGAAATATATTTACGCCAGCGTGTCGAAATTGGAAAAATTTGAATAATGAAATAGCAATAACGTGTTTACATCAAATACAACTGACCAAAGACAACAATTGCTCAGGAATGATGTAATTGGGGGCAGCTCGACCGAATGTGAAATTATATATAAGAACGTGTTTTCCTGGGTATATATATATATATATATATATATATATATATATATATATAGAGAGAGAGAGAGAGAGAGAGAGAGAAGGAGCAAGCAAACACGTTCGGTCGTGAAGAGGACCCTAGAAATACAACTCCAGCCATCACTCCCTCTTATATGTGTGTCTCTCTGACGACTTTACTCACAAACGGACACTGCATACAAGAAATTAGTGAAGATGTTTTTTATACATACGTTGTCTGTCTTAGTATTTCAAATCGATCATTGACATTGGTTTGCAGGTTATACAACCTACGTCGCTTTGATATCCGTTGTCACAGGTATACAACACATAGTTTTAAGCAAAAGAGTAAATTTAGCGAGAAAAAGATTTCTTAAGAAATAGAGCTAGGTATTATGCTCATTTGATAAACACCTGTACGAGAGAATATACGCCAAAACTTGCGTGTATTCTCTGCATAAATTAATTTTGTTTTGTCATAACCCATTCTTTTCCCCTGTTCAATGTATTTAATCTTCAACTTAATACTAAAACAGAACAAACAACCAATTTAAGTACCTTCACTAAATCGCTGAAAAACAGCATAGTATGAAGAAAAAAGACCCAAGCTTAATAAAAACGAAATTTTTCCATCAAAATGTTTGTTATTATTAGGAAGAAAGATCAAAGTATTTTTTAATTATTAAAAAAAATTAATCCTTTCTAACACGTTCGAAACTTTGGTAAAAAATCTTGTTTTGATTTTCATTTTAGGTAACCAGATCGTTACGAGAGTTTAAGATGGATAATGTAATAATACGTAACTTTTTCTTTCCGGTGAAAAACATTAATTTGTAAATTCTTACAAAAATCAAATAATTGTCGTATTTTAATGAAACTTTCAGGACTTATTATTTCCAAATGAATGAAATTATTTTTGAAATTATTATTTTAAAATCTTGGCAAAAATATTTTTTTTTACAACGACTTGTAAGCGTTAGGTTATTAAGATATTAAATGAAGACTATATTTACCAATCGAAAATTGAAAACTTTAATACAAATTGTCGAGCCATCGTATTTTTAAAACAATTAAAAACATTTCGTGTATTTAAAGTTTTTTTTGTATAGTAATTTCCGTATCATTATAAGGTCATATGCTTCATGGCTTCTCCTTATAGGGACAAACAAATTGGACAGTTATGTCAATTCTGATTCCCATACACTTTGCTAATCTTGCATCTGGCTGTCATCACACGTCAAATCATGCGGGAAAGGTAAAAAAGGCCAAAACTTAGTGATTAAGAAACTGTTTTATTCTAAATTTTATGCTATAAATAAGTAATACTTGTATAAATCAGATTAATTTCACTTTAAATTTGCAAATCTTTCAAAATAACGTGTTACAGAGGTATAATTCAATTGTGAGAGAATTTTAAAACCGAGAATTAACTTTTCTTTACAAATGTGTCGATTGCTCATAAAAGGCCGAAGAAACTGAATTTTTTTTAAAATATCAGAATTTTATATTCCAATCAATATAAATTCTGTTTGAAATACACCAGTGTGTTTTGCTTACTGGAAATAGTAAATTTAATCATTTAGCTTTCAATTAAAACTAAAATAACAAGAATAACAAGAATATTTTTTATTTGTAAAAATTCAATGTAATACTTAGTTATTGAAAATAAGTGGAGGTACCTACAATAAATAAATAAATAAAGTGAAAATAACCTACTATAAATGGCGGCCATAAGGGTTTTCTGGAATAAGATCCAGTACATGTATTGTGGCAGCAAGAGTACTTAATGAGAGAATAAAAAGAAAACTCATTATTTATGCGACTATGGAAACGTCGGTTATGTTTTTCAAATTTGCAGCCGAAGTCCCCACAATTTAAAATTATCAGAAGGTTGTATAGATAAGTGAAAATTTATTATCGTTTGTATAGATAATTGAAAATTTATTTATTGAAAAGCATAACATCAAATTGTATATATGAAGTTATTAAATTGTGAAAAATTCCTAAGAGAAAGAGTAGTAAGAGTTTAAAGAACTAAGAAGTCGTTTGTTTTAGCGAAATGTGATTTGTGCAGAAAAAGTTATGTCCTTGTATCGCTGTGTGTATCAACAAAATAGTAATGTCTTGTTCCTCTTTTTCTCTTTTTGGACGGCGTGTAGGTGAAGAGGAAGAAGAAGAGATAAAGAAAACAGCACACGAGAAGGTGAAGGAGTGATAATGTGTGTCGCTGGGACAGTTGTGTCCGAGCGGCTAAAATTTTTGTTAAATTGTGACTATTCTGTGCTTCCTTGTCTCTCTGACTGACCGACTGACCGACTAACCGAAAAACGTGAATTTGTAGCCAATTCAATCACGGGATCGCCTCCGAACGCAAACTTATTTTTAGGTGTCAATAAATATGAAACGAACGAAAGTTCAATTTGTTGTTTTCTGTGAGTTTGTAAATCACTCTCTTTTCATTGATTAAGAAAATATTTCACACAGGCTTATGAAATTTGCCTTGGTCTTTTTCTTCAGTACGGAGTCAATCCTTTTTCTTATTGGTCAAAATACATTTTCGAGAATTTAAAAACAGTGAAGGAAAGAGTTATTTCTATTTCGTATTCACCACAAATTTTAGCTGCATCACACAGGGTTAACATTCAAGAAGTGAGAAAGCTGGTTAGTTAAAAATTGAGATTATATCTATTTTATTTTTTATTTATTCTTACCAAATGTACGCCGATCCCTACGTACAGAGACCAAGTCACATCAGTTTGATCTCTGCGTTCAAGTTTTTCACATTTACTTCTTCATCTATACTGATCGTTATATGTATGTATGCATGTATGTATGGTGAATTGGTTGAAAGAAAAGACCAGCGCATACCCGAAATTAAAATAACATTAAAAATAAATATTAAAAATAAAAATTAATAAATGCCATAACATTTCAAAAATTATTGAGTTACCTCTGCCGTTATTTTCATTCTGTTATTAAATTGTAAATTTTTTTAAAAGAAAGTTTTATATTATTTTAATTTTTATTTTTCATAAAACATCTTCAAACGTAAGCCTACAAAGCTAAACTAACTAAAATTCCATCAAATATTGAATAATTGCTGAAAACTGTGTTCAATTTTTAAATTTTAACATAGTTAAAAATTAAAAGACAAATTTGTATGAATAAGATTTATGCCAGATTCGTCTTCCATACTTTTGGCCGGATACTGTAAATCATCAGTTGTCGGCTGCTGATAAGGTGTTAACAGCAGTGATAACAAGGCTACTTTAATTGAGAAATGCTTTTTAAAACATTTTTCAAGCAGTAAGCAAGTAATTCTTGTGTGAAGTCAACTTAAAGTAAGTTTAAATTCGATAATTTGAAGAAAATAATGTATCAGCGAGGTGAAATTTATTTTTGTAAGATTTTTTAAAACCGAGAATTGGCTTCTGTTTACACTCGATAAAAAATGGCGGAAAATTTGAAATTAAATTTTGTTTTTTTTTAATTTAGAAAATTTTTGATTCCGATCAATATAATTTCGGTTTAAAATACACCAGGGTATTTTGCTTACTGGGATTAGTAAATTTAATCCCTTGGCTTTAATTTTTTCTCAATAAAAAGGCAAACCTTAAGTTGTTAGATGAAACTGGTAGTGGTCTGCTGAGGAGACACTTGGGTTCGAGATTGAGTTGGTAGTAGTCTGCCCGAAGAGGAGTTCAATTTTGACGATCTTCAAATGCAGTCGAACCAAGGCCTCCTCTATATTACAAAGGTCTAAGCGATGAAATGTGACGTCACAGTAGTAGAGCCATGAATCAGCGTAGCAGCCGTGTCTCTCGCTTCATGACAATATTGATAATCACAAAGTCGTTTTTTTAAATAAAGATTTTAAAACTTTTTAAAATGTAATAAGAAAAAAAAAAAGAAAAAGAAAGACACATGTTTTGATTTATACTGGTTTTATTAATTTTAATTAAAATTAAGAAAAACAATAATTAATAAGAAAATATAAACACCAGTGTTGACTACTGACTGTCGATCGTGTTTGTAAATAAACACAGTTTTAAAGACAAAACTTTTCGGTTATTCGTCTAAATTCTAAAAATTTAACAAACACTGCTTAAATTTTCATATTTTTAATTTAATTATGAAAAATCACAATCACTTTTGTTTTAATTGCAAGAATCTTAAAATTAGAATCACTCAAATATAGCAAACAAGCAACCATCAGAATTTAGGAACAAACATGAAGCAACAATAAACAAATTAATTAAAAATATCAAAAAATGCAACAATTTAAATTCAAGCAAATTAATTCAAACTAAATAAGTTTAAGTTGCTGTTTTTTAAAAATCAAACTTATAAATGTTTTTTATGTCTCAAAATTCAGTTGAATATTTGAAGTTTTTTTTTTACTTAATTTCTTACAAGAAATATTATCATTTTCCTTGCTACAAAAATTATTTAATAATGCATGAGAAGAGCTCCATTTTTTCAATGCTGTGACCTTCACCACATGAGTCAACATGAAAAAGAAGTTCATCATTAGCCAAAACATCCAATGTTATGCACAAAGACAATTTTCTTTGATTCATTGAATGAAGAAAAGAAGGATTCTTTACAAGTTTATTAATAACAATATAATTGTATAGTACTAAATTTGTTGTTACATCATTGGGATATAACAGAGAACCTCTATTAATTCCTTGAAAATAACTGTTCATATCAGGTCTCTTCCTGATACTACATTACAACTATAGCATTTCCATTTTTTTTTAAACGGCATAACAGCAATAAATAATTATGAATCGAGCAAATTAATGATAGGATAGCTAAATCTGAAATAGATTTTTAAAAAAATCTTGAGAACTTTTAATCCAATAGATTTATTAAATGTCTTTAGGGAAATTCTGCTAAAAAACAACGGAGTTCGAATTTTAAAATAATATTTTGAAATATTTTGAATTCATTGTTAATCCTATTGGTTGAAGTAAAAAGATAAAATTTTACCTTTCAAAAAAGATACACTTAAAAAATTCTAGGATATTTGGTAATTCAATTACATTTTTAAAATATTTTAATAGTAAAAAATGAAAAAAAAAAAAATGAATGTTTCTATTTCATTTATGATGTTAAACTGTTTATAAAAAAACATTTTTTTGCAAAACTATTTTTTGGTTAATGTTTTACTTACTAATTAATTTCTTAAGGATTAAAAAAAAACCCTAAGCCAACTATAAAAGAATTATTCTTCAGTTAAAATTCTAGTTTTTTACTTCCAATTTTTTTCTATGGATTAATATCGATAATTAACTTTCAAATTATCAAAAATAGGAAAAAAATGTTTGAAAAATATATTTTGAGGGTGTTCATTTTGTGCTAAATATTTTCTAAAAATTAAATATTTTAAAAATTAGGTTTTAAAATTAAAGTGTGGTCTAAAGTGTGGTCTTTTATGTTTCAAATAAATTCAAAACTTATTCAGAAATAATAGGTTTAAACAAAGTTTAAATCATCATTTTCAAGTTTAAATTTTCGGTAATAGTGACTTGACTTTTGTAACAAATAATTTCACGGAGTTTTCAAATAAAAAACCTTAAAAATAAAACAAATTCTTTTAAAATTGACTAAAAAATAAATTTTGTAGTTTTTGTTAATACAAGAAAAAGAATAAAAAATTTAATTCAGGAATATTTTTTCATGTTTAAAATATGATTCATAAAGTTGCAAGTATAGAAAAGTTAAGTAAGTTTTTACTTTTGTTTTCTAAGAATTTTTTAAACATTTCATTGAAAAGAAAACATTATTTTCTTAAATAAAATATCAATAAAATATTAATTCAAATATTTTTAGAAAATATAATGTTTAACAACTTTTTCGGCTTCAGCTTAAGTTTTAAAACATTTCGAAAAAAAAAAACAACAACTTACGAACGAATAGCCATATTTAAATTTTATTCTTTTTAATTCAGATATTTTTTAAGATAATTTTTATTTCAATTTTATTCAAAGAAATAAAAATAATATCTTATTTTATTATATTAAAAGATATAAACAAAACAAAGTGCTTTCTTTCTTGTGCTACGGAACTAATTTCTTAGCAAATTTTGATTTTAAAGCGTGATTAAATTTTAGGTGATAAAATTTTAACTACTCACTTTGTAAAATGGACTTGGGGTAAAATTCTCCCTTTTAATAGCATGTTTCTATTTATCAAATAAATGTTTATTTTTTGGAAACGAAAAACAATGAAATTTCGGTCCATTTTTATAATTCTCTTTGCTATTTGGTTCTGAAAACGGACTAAATAAAACAGAACTCTATTAAGTGTGACGCCAGCAAGTCAACTTTAATTATAGAAGAGGCCTTGGTCGAACTGAGTTGAGTGACGTCAAAGATTGAAAGAAAACGTCACCTGCGTTTGTTGTTGATGCTGAGAGCGAAGAAGTGAATTACATCCGCTAACATCAAAATTCTGCTACTGCTGCTGCTACTGCGATTACTACTATTACTACCACTGAGAACGGGAACATTGTGCTAAGAAAGAATAAAAAAGGGTTAAATAAAAGCCACATCTCTTCTTTACAGAAATTATTTTAATTATTTTGTTTTGTTTGGTTATAGTTCATATACAAGAGACATTCAAATTTTTGCAACAAGGATTTTTTTTGTTTTGTTTGTTGTATTTATATATAAAAACTTTTGTCTTCCCCAAATTGAATCGGTTTGGTTATATTTAATAATTTAATATTTACAGTAAATAATTTACTTTTCTGTTAACCCGATTCTCACCCGACGAACTTGTAGGTGGACCAACGGGGAGGTTCGGATATAACTACTCTTCGGGATCAAAAATCACAGCGAGGCTGGAGGGTGGCATCAAATCAATATTTGGAACCGCAGGTTCAGGCCTAACTTGTAATACTGGACCATACAGGACCAACGGTGGAGTACGTCGGTCCAGTGGGGTCAGGATACGGTGTTACAATTGGTTGCCGTGACCGAGGATCGACCTAAGAGATACCACGGAGGACATTAAAGAAAAGGAAAGGTGTTACAATTGACGCCGCAATCAAAAATTATACCCAAGAACTACCAATAGTTAGTCTGAAAAAGAAGGATTGAGGACATAGATTTTGTGTGAATTTTAGACAGTTATGCCATTACAAAACCGTTTGCGGCACTCTTGGCCCTGATCGATGATGTCAAAGTCAACCTGTTTTTCTACATTGGATCTAAAGTCAGGTTATTGGCAGGTAGCCTTGGATAAAAAAATACTAGGAGAAGACAGCTTTCACTTGTCATGTGGGTCTATTCAATTGTCGTGTGATGCCGTTAGGATCACATGCCACAGGTGTATTTACTCAGTTGATGTCCATAGGAGGTATAGAAGATTTTGCTATGGCTTACCTGGATGATATGGTGTTTTCCAAGACAACTGAGGAGCATTTTAGACACTTACAGAAGATGTTCGATACGTTGAGAAAGCACGGGTTGAAATTGAAATTGCCTAAGTGTCAGTTTGTGAAGGATGGGTCCAAGTATTTGGGTTTTGTTATAAACAAAAGGGGAATAAAACCTGATTTAGATAAGGGCTATGCCGGAGCCTAAAACAGTGAGAGAGATTCGTGGCTTTATATGAGCCATTGGATATTACAGGCGCTTTGTATCTGCGTTTAGCAAATTAGCAGGACCATTGAGAGCCTTAACTAAAAAGTATGCATGATTGAAGTGAACGGAGGACTGTCAGCGAGCCTTTGATACCCTAAGGACCAGTTGACAGCAGTACCCTTGCTGACTTAACTAGACCAGAGCAAGCCGATAATGCTGTACACAGATGCCAGTGATAACTGTATCGGCGCGGGACTTACCCGACTGTGTTCCGATAAGGATGGACCAGAGCCAGGTATACATGAGGAAGTACCTATATATTTGCTGTCTCACAGACTATTAGAAACCCATCAGAGATGATCGGTGATAGAAAAAGAAACATTTACCGTACGAAAATTAGATTATTACTTAAGTGGGGCCGTGTTTACCATTAAAATTGACCATAAGCCCCATAAGAAGAAGTTATTGAAAACCATCATTTGGAAGCCATCATAAAGAAGAGTCAGGACGATAGCAAAATTACTTCTCTGAGGAATAAGCTAGAGGCAGGAACTACCTTTAAATATGTGATACACGATGGAGGGTTGAACTACATTTCGGGACGAGAGAAAGACAGAAGTCTAAAATTGGTAGTACCCAAATTATTAAGACAAGAAATTCTAGACCAGTGTCATTAAAAGGTAGGACACATAGGGATTAATAGAGTATTCTTGGGATGCTGATACTGGATCATCCTGTCTGCGCCTTTGGGTAGGTAGATTGAAAGTGACTCATTTTTGTGGTCTATATATTTCCTGTACGTGTCTTCTATTGCGTCTTAGCAGTTCCCCATCTTTGATTATTCTGACGATGTAGCTGCGCGTCTCTGTGCTTTTATCCACCACAGTTGCTGGTTGCAATGTGTCATTTTCCTGAAGGACAGACACTTTACTACCGATAGATAATTCAGGAAGGTCCTTTGCATGTCAGTTGTATTATTGTTGCTGTTTCCTGCTCTTTGCGCTCATCTGTTCCTGCATACTGTAGTTTTTCTTTTATTTGCGTTCAAAAAATTGGGATCCTTGTTCTTATCTTCCTATTCTGAAGTTCTGCTGGTGATGGCAAACGGCTGTCAAGTGGGGTTGATCTTAGGCATAGTAGTACCATTTGGTAGCCCGTTTTTGACTGTTTAGCCTTCACAATTGCTGTTTTTTCTATTGTCTGGATCATTCGGTTGATGAATCCATTTGACTGTGGCTATCTTTGGCTGGATGTTATGTGAGTGAATTTCCATTCTGTAGTTTGTGGAACTCATTTGAAATAAAATAGCTGGTATTGTCCGTATATAATCGTTCTGGTATGCCATGAACAGCGAAGATTACTTTGAAATAATCGATGCAGTTTGTGCACTTGTGACATTTTTCATAGTTTTGATAAAAGGCATTTTGCTATATAGATCAGCAACCAGTAGGAATTGTCGACCATTAAATTAAAAATATCCGCTGCAATGTTTTGGAACGGTCTAGTTGGGTGATTTTTTATGATCATTGTTTCTTTTGTATTCTTTCTCTTGTGCTCACTGCATATTTCACATTATTGTCTCGATGTTTCTGTTTATTCCTCACCAATGAACACTATTTCTTACCTTGAGTTGGTATTTTCCGTTCCTTGGTGTGCATCATGGATTCTTTGGAGAACTGTGTTTTCCATACTTTTTGGTATCACTATGCATTCACCTTTTGTAACCAGTCTGTCCTGTTATTTATCTCGTACTGATAGGCAATCTTTCAATCACTAGTAACTTTTAATTATTTTAGGCATAACTTTTACGTCCTCTGTCCATCCGTTTATAATTGTGTTAAAGTATCTTCAGTTTTTCGTCTTTTTTCTGTAGCTTCTCATAAGTTCATTTGTTTTTGTGCTGGCATATCTATAGAATATATTGTCAAGTCAAGTTCAATTTCTTTGTTTGTAGTTGGTTGTATTCTTGATAAATAATCTGGGATTCTCATTTCTTTATCTGGTTTATATGTGGTTCGTGCATTATATGGTTGTAGTCTTAAAAGCATTCTTTGTAGTCATGGGGGTGCTTGCGATATATATTTGTTTTGGATGTTTTCTAATGGTTTCCGATCTGTTTCTATTTGTACTTCTTTTTCGTAAATGTATGTGTGAAATCTTTCGAAACCATATACTACTGCTTTTCTATGTTTGCATATCTTGATTCAATATCATTCAGCCTTTTGCTAGCAAATGCAACAATTTTGACGTCATTGATTAATGTTGCACATAATCCTAATATGCTTGAATCTACTTGAATGACTGTCTTTGCATTAGGTTTGAAGTAAGCTAGACAAAGGATTTCATGTATGGGGTCTTTCAGTTCTTGAAAAGCCTTACCGTGTGTCTCGTTGTATTAGTATTCTGTCTCCTTCTTGAGTATTGATCTTAGTGGGGGATGTTTTTGAACTGAGTTCTGATATGAAGAGGCTAAAATATTGGATCATAAGTAGGAATTGTTGAAGTTCTCTGTTAGTGACGCATTTGATCTGATTTTATCACATTTATCTTGATCGGGATAAGAACCATTTTCGTCTCATATAAGATCATATAATTTTATGTGTTTTTTGTTTGATCTTATATTTTTCTTTCTTGAAAACTAGTCCATATTTTTGGGCTGTATCCATTGTATTTATCAGATTTCTGTCGTGTTCTTCGGTTGTTCTGCCGTATATGCAGATATCATCAGATATTCCAATGGTTCCTTCGTAATTTTCCAGTATTTGGTCCATTTATTTTTGTTGAGAGATGTCTTGTGACATTTGAAGACCAAGTAGACATCACAAATACCCTTATTTACCGAAAAGAGTGTTGAAACATGTGAGCATACTTAATTCTTTGTCAAGGTGTATCCATACTTTACATCTAACTTTGAAAAGGGTTTTGCACCAGCTTGCTTATGGGAAATTTCTTCAAATGTAGAGGTTTTATGATGCATTCTTTTAATACATTTATTTAGTGGTTGTTGATCCAAGCAAATCCGTAATTCACCACTTTTTCCCTGCTACATGCAGTTGCATTAACTCAAATTCAGTGACTTTTTTATTACTTCAGTGTCTTCCATTTTGTTCAATTCTTTCTTCAATTCTTCGAGGTTGGACGACTGGTGTTGCGTCTTCATCGATATACATTTTTTGCTTCCCTGAAAAATTTTTGATACTTTGAAATCTGTCAGGGTACTTACTTACAAGGTTTTCTATGCTTTGTATTTGTTTTAATGCATTTATTTAGGTTATACTACAATTGGTTTGTATTAAGCCTAACTGTATACATGCTCTTAAGCCTAATATTGCTGTGTCGTTCTCACATACAAAGAATTTTGCTCTGATGGCTATTGAGTTTTTCTGTTTTATTTTATTTATGATATTTTGGTAGCGTTCGCAACCCGTAAGGTAGTTAACTCTTTTATTATATTATTTGGGGTGAGCTCCCTTTTTTCGTAGTTCGTTTTTTTTTTTTTCCAGTGAAATGTGCGTTCTGGTACAGTGGATATCAGCTCGGAACGAGAAATCGGAGAACCGAGTTCGAATTCCAGTTGAATTTACTTACGCGCAAATACCCTTCTCCTCCAGCTATGGGTTAAATAGCAGGACAGATTGGGTTCTATAACCTTGTTAGGCAACCAGTTTCTCGCAGAAAGTAATAGTAACCTACTGCGAGAAAATCTTTTGTGCAGTTAATTATGTCTCTTTCGCCCAAGCGTGTATCACGTATGTCACTTAACTGACTGACTGATTGATTGAGGATACATTTTTTCATAAATCCTGAGCGGTATAATATTATCATTTGATCCTGTAGCCACTTTCATCCTTATTTTGTGTTTCTTTTTTGTCTGTGTCATCACAATCTATGTTGGCGAATATTTATTCTCTGTTTATTGTTCGACCCTTTAGTTCTGTGCTCAGAAGGATATAATCATATTTCTTTTTTTCTTCTACTTTGTTGATAATAAAGTATGAGGACATGAATTCAATCCATTCATTAAAAGGCTTCATGCTTATTTTCGTTAGTTCAGTCTAACATTTTGTTCGCTTTTCTTTCTCGTTGAAAAAAAGAAAAGAAATAAGTTTTTCACGTTTTGATCATGATATACTCACTGTATGATATTCTTTTTTTTTAAATTTATCTTCTGGCATTTCTATACATATGTAATCCTACTGCTGTCACCATGTTACATTTGTTTTTTAATATAAATGGGACTAACAGATGCGCAATGAGGTCATGCAGCTAACTTGTTTATTCATTATCTTTGGATACACTAACTCAATTACTACTATGGCTAAGGAACGTAACTCTTAATCTTGAGGAGTTCCTTTATTATATTACACATTCTAATATTTTATCGAATTTTAGACACTTTGACTTTAGTCTCACTCACGAAGACGCTTGTTGACGGATTGATAAATTTTACGAATATATTTTAAATTTACTATATTTACCGCACATATTTTTTGATAATATTGGAGAGATAGTTGTTTTTTCAACGAGAGAAAAGTATACATTTGAAAAAGAGGAAAAGAGAGAAAAAAAAATTATGTGGATTTTATTTTGTTTATTTAGCTACACGTGTTTCGGGTCTTCTAAGACTGGCCGAAAAATGATCTTCTGTTTGAGGGTAATAAAATAATTATGCTTGGTCAGAGAAAGAAAAGGAGAAAGAAAAAAGGAAAGAGAATATCGTTCTTATTTTCTTATATCTCCCTGTGTCTTTTCTGGTGTCTTCCTTCTTCCATTCTTTTGTAGTGTGTCTTTGTGTGCTTTTTATTTTTTCGTGTATTTATTTCTTCTTGTGTGTGTGTGTGTGTGTGTGTGTGTGTGTATTTTTGCTTTTTTCCATTGTATGTTTGTAAATATGTCTGTGCGTGTTTACGTGTTTGCGCGAGAATGTGAATGTGTTTCTGTTAGTATATTTTTTGTGTGCCCGTCTATGTGTACATGCACAGGTTGCGCGCGCGTTCGCGTGTCTGTGTGGTTTGTTCAATGTGTATTTTTGCCACTATAAGTATTCTTTCTCCATATATATTGCATTATTACAAGGAAACCTGTATATATATTCTGTATGGTGTGTGTATGTGTGTCGAGTTATGATTTGTTTAGTGGTTTTGATTTGTCTATGAATTATTTTGTGTGTGGGTAATAATTAAGTCTACAAATTAAATAAAATTTACAAGCCTTCTTTTTGCCTTTACACTTTAAACCTGTTGAATTTAATATTGTCGTTGAATTGTTTCTCTTCTTCAAGTGTGTTCATCTTGCACAGAAGGCTTGCAAATATAGTTTATATTTAATTTGTGAACTTAATTGTTAGACGAGTGTCTAAGGAACAAGTGGGATTTGCGCCTTCGTAACTTCAGTACTCCATTAACGTCGAAAAAGACGGCTCTAATAAACTAAACATGTGGTCACTAAGGCACTTTGCAGAAGAGAAATAGTTTACGATCGAATTTACCGCGTGGTATCAAGAAGAGGTCCTGATTGGGCACTATTTAACCAATCAAAGTCCCGGATTAGTAATGGTTTCAAGTTCAAAGTTGATCTTTGAATGCTAAAGGATTAACACTCTTTACTATCACTTTCAAATTCTAATATTATATAATAGCAGAGAACAGATTAATTATATTGTTCATTGACCTTTATTTTAGTTGTGAATTATTGATCTCCGCTTTTAGTGAATCTGTTAGGGCACAGTTGGCACTAACGAAAATATTAAGATAAGTTATTCCCCTTTGACTGAGCGGGTGAAAATTAAGGGTTTAGCCACAGCCCCTGTTTGGAAGAATAAATTCAGCTGGAATTCGAAATCGGGGAGCCGAGTTCGAATTCCAGCTGAATTCATTGCCTTCACTTACGCGCAAATACCCTTGGGAAAGGTGTTAATCCTACTATTCCTTCCAGTTATGGGTTAAATAACAGGACAGATTGGGTTCTATAGCCTTGGTCGGCAACCAGTCTATCGCAGAAAGCAATGGCAACCTAGTGCGGGATAATCTTCTGCCCAGTCAGTCATGTCTCTTTCGAGACATGATCGCCCAAGCGTGTATCACGTATGGCATTTAACTGACTGACATTCTGGGACAGAGAATTTTCAGTTATAACACCAAGGACAGATTTCGAAGGCCTACAATTTATCATTTCATATCCAGCGACTTTATTCTCCTTCGACTTGTAATTAAATTAATAAACCTTTGTTAAAAATTAATCTTTCGTTTCATCCTTGTATTTTTCTCCACAAAACCACATTTTCATCTATAACAAAATTGGCGTCGACGTATGTCTGAACAACGCAGACAGACACACAAAGATGCATTTAACAATTCAGCAACTCTTACAACAACAACTACGTTTATTATTTTCGGGAAGATTTTCGGCATCCACATCAATGTCTTCAGAAACAAGATTATCTACATGTTGCGGTAGCGTGTTTAACCACGGAGTTTCACTAAGACCCGGTTGGTAAACAGGTTTTCTGAACATGGTTTGCACGATCCGAGGATCTTTTCCAGGTGGAATTCAAAGAACAGGCGGACGACTGGAAAGTCAGCCTCCTTTTATGGAAACTTAGACCCTCTTAACATGACCACTACATAAACTACATTTTACTGAAACACACTCCTGACAACAATTTCGACGAAAAAGTTGAGACACTAAGCCAGATATTCGGTGAGTACGCAACATGATATATTTAACGCTACAGATTATACGCCCTAATTATTACTTGAAATTTGTTGGGAAGAAATACAATGTTTTGAGGAGTTTTTGGACACCACAGGTTGAGGAGCTTAATTTTTACCTTTAAAAAACCGTTTAAAGTCAGACGTTTAAAAAAATACCCGCTTCCTTCAAAATAAAATATTTTACAAATATACAGGGTGATTGAAAAGTAACTGCTTGTTTTATGTATGGGTAGCCAGCCACGAGTCCTGTCTTAACATCTGGTGACATTTTTCTTTGGAGTTAGTTAAAGGAACAAGTCTTCCATACCAAACCAAGACTTTCGAAGAAGTTGAAAGGCGAATACAAGATATTATGTCTTCCTTACAACAAGAGTTCCTAGGGAAAACAGTTGGCGCGATTCATGGGCAGCTCGAGAAGCTAGTAGCGAAATCTGGTGCCCATATCGAATTTTCAATAAAACCTAATGCTAAACGCTCTCCTCTCATATCCATTTCTCGTAAAAATGATAGTTAATAAATAAACATGTAAGCATTTTAAAATAGAGAGATAATTTTCAATTACCTGTATATTTAAATATATTGAAACAAAAAAAATTTAGTCATTTTACTCCAAGTAAGGCGATAAGGCCACTAAGACGCAAGTGATTACTGAAAGTGAAAGAAAACAAGAAAAAAGTTATTGAAGAAAATGGACAATGGACAAAATATTAACAATGTGCGTTAACTTCATAAAATCAACACTATATAATAAATGTTCATTAGAGAAATTTTTTGGTTTTAAAATACAGCATCTGACTTGGATTATGTGAGCTGGGCGAAATCTTTTGCACGCCCATTTTTGGCAGTCATCTAGCACCTTTCACATTTCTTCGGAATGCTTGATAAAATATAATAATTAGGTGTGAAAATGGTTCCAATAAGTTCAAAATTTAACCTATGAAAACATCTTAAGATGTCAATTATTAGAAATTTACAATAGCTTGAAATTTTTAACGGCCTAAAATTTTTCACGGCACTATATATAATATTGTGGTAGTTGTAGTGTTACTGAATGAAAGTTCATGACAAAAAAATTGACAATTATTAAGGAAAAAACCACTTGTTAATTAAAATGCTTTAGGAAATCAGTTGCGATTTTGTCATCCAAGTAAATCAAGTTAATATTGTTTTAAATGCAGTTCTGATGAAAAAGAGACGGCAAAATTACGAAAATTCGTGCTTCACAATAGTTCATTTAAAGCATAATCGAATATGACTAGTCGATAGACTATTTTAATCTTTATTCAGAAGCTTTTGTTTATTTTTGAGAATATCAGGAATATGCAGGTTACAAAAATAAAGGTTCTTTTGAGGAAAAAATATAGAATTTGATGATTAATTATTTATCTGTTAAAAGTTTATCTCAGGAGAAAACATTTGAAGACATTTTAACTTTTATAGGTACATGAGTAAGTTTTGTACGACAGTTCGTGTGTTCAAAGTGTATTGATTTAAAAGAAAAAAAAAGAAGTGCGATACCAAATTGGTAGGTACCACCAACGAAAATGTTAATGTCATGTTAAATAATATTAATTAAAAATTTAAAATAAAATTTTCGTCTTCCAAAAAAAAAAAAAAAAAAATCTAAAAAAAAAAGACAAAACAAAAACACAAAAATAGAAATAAAACAAACACTTAACTGAATTAGGTTGAGTTAAACAGCTACAAAATGAGAAATTTCCCTTTCATCGACAAAAATAAACAATGGCCGTTATTTGATTTGTAATCAAATAAAACTAAAATCTATTAAATTAAAAATAATTTTAACATGAAGACAACTTTATGAAAAAATTGTCTTCATGTTATTTTCAGTAATTGATCTTTTCTCGATTTGACAAGGTCAAAAAGTTAATTTCCCAAATTTTATTTAGAAAACATTAAAAACATTAAAAATGTATTTTGTAATATAGGTGGCTTGCTTGCACGAGTCAAAGATCAATTTGAATGGATAAGATGACCAACTAACAACAGTGACACATACATTTTGACTGATTGCTTCATAATAAAAATCAATATCTTATTTTTTGTGAAATATTTCTTTTTCTGTAATTTCTTTGTAGATGATCATCAAGATTTATAGAGTAATCATTACTTTTAAATAGTTAATTCTGGAACACATTTCATGATTATAAAGAATGTGAGAAAAATATTTTTACGATATTTTGATCTCAAGTAATAGAATATTTTCGTTAAAAATGATTATTATGAGATTTAAATAAATAGCAATTTCACCATGAAAAAATTAGGAAACAAACTATTTTATTTTCAGAATAGAAAAAAATAAATCTTATAGTTCATACACAAGTGAAATACTGGAGCAATCAGTTAAAACATGGGCAATATATTTCAATGTTGACATGAAAAATCAATGCATTACCTGCTATATTAATTCAATTGAAAAAATAAATCCTTATTTAAATAATCTACTCTTAGAATTATAGATGTAATAGATGAGAATAATAGATGTAAAGATAGGAAATATTTCTGGCAAAAGCCGAAGGAAAATTATTGGTGACAGAAACAATAAAGCTTTAAAAACCTGTCCTTAATGCAAAATGATTGATCTCGGTATCGATTAATTCTGCTTATACTTCCAAGAATTCGCAAAGCAAAATTTTTTTGATAATCGACTGTGGCTTCAAACAAACCTTTTCCAGGACGTGTTTCTATCACTACTGTATAAACACCTAAATCCATTTCAGTAGAAACATGTTTCGATCCAAAAAAAATAGAATATTCGATCAGATTTGTCGGTGGTATTTTTTTATGGGCACTTTTAATAGAATCTAAGTTTAATTTGTGACAGCCACTTTTTGGAGATAATAGCTTATTAATTTCAGAAACAATAAACATTCCCATTCGTTGAATTATAGTTTTTGTAATGTTTACTGATTTAGATTTATAGCAAGTGCAGTAGTTTTCGCTTATTCCAGCATCTGCGCAAGTGCGTCCTTCTGGTATTGGTTTAAATAAACTAATTCCTTTATTTGTATAATTAGGTTTATCCTCAGGTATAAAACTGAAGGAAATAATATCTTTTAGCGTTTGGTGCATATCATAAGGACTCGTAAGACGTTTTGTATTCTGTTGAAGATTTTTTGTCGCTAAAACATATTTATTCTTAAAATTATTGGGAATTGTCATCAAAAGTAGCGGCATCCTTTCTTCAATTCGACCGATCAAAGTGCTTCGAATGGAGTCAAATCTGTGTCCATGATCACTCATAAAAATGAAAAATGAATTATTAAAATGCTTTTCTGCGTTTAGTCTTTGTATAAAGTTTACAAAATCATCATCAGCCAATTGTATGATATTTAAATGACTATGTCCAAGTTCCGTGAGCCAAGAATAAGCAAACCGAGGAAGGTGTGCATACTCTTTAATAAAGTATTCGTAATACTTCATTAGGATGATATGCTTAGGCAAACTTCCGAAACATAGTGTAGACGACTTTCCCAATTGTACTTTGCGGTTTTCTAACATTAACAACAAAGGACTAAGAAATTTGTCGACTGGGTAAGAATCATCAATCGATAACCAGAAAGGTCGCATGTAATGATCTGTGGGTTGTATGTTGAAACCTTTCGACAAATAATTGAATGTTCCCAAAAGTGGTTGATCCTCTGAAAACATTGTCATGTAACCAGCCTGGGAAAATATTTTCCAAATCAACGGGTATGTATCGTAGAAATCATATAATGGGTCAACAAATGGTAATTCCATCGGGCTAGCGTATGGATGCATTCCGGTCAACAATGGAACCATATTTGGGAATGTATTGTCTCCAACTTTTGTATAACCTTGAAAGTCAAATGCACCCAAAACTTCAGTTAGATATTTATAAGTTTTAGGCAGCATTCGTATACCATTCAGCCGAGATACCGAATCAATTCCAAAAATGTATACGTTGTATTGTGTTTGAAGTCGAATATTCGATTTTATGCTCAACTTTTTTGATGCTACATGTGCATGAAGATAAGTGTAGGCGGATCCCGATGCATCTGAGCAAGAAACTCGAAAAAAATCTGCTGCTATATCCATAGGAAAGGTAATCTTCTGGGCTGGTTGATAGAGAATATGGTCATCATCCTCATAACGTTCTATTATGTTATATACACATTGAATAGTGGTTAAGTCCATTCCTAATATTTGAACAGCCGTTTCGTTCAAACAAACTTGACCAAACTCATCCAAGTAAGTGAGATCGTGATTTTCTGAGCATGACAAAGGATCAGGACGATGAATGAATTGTTGTATTGATTTGTCAAAAGGATCAATATTTGGTAAAATACACTGGCTTGCTTCCATAGTCTGTTGGTCATAAACGTTAAAAGTGTTTATTAAATATACGAAACACAATATAACCAGGCTTACAAAAACAACTACTTTTCTTGTTATGTAAAATCTTTTTAACTTCATGTTTACAATTGTAATCGAATTTAATCACAATATTTTAAAATGTTCCCAGTCATAAACAATGTTTAAAAGTTATATTTTAAATAGATGACAAGTCTAAGAATTTATCAAATAAAACGCAAATTTCTTCTTTTTTGCTGTTATATGATTTTTTTTATATTTCCAAAATAGTCATTATATTGCCTGGTATAAGCTTGTCAATGTAAGTGTATTGAAGGTAATGAAATTATAATTATTTTATACAATGCAAAAAACCAAAAAACAAAAAAAACTTTTCTTTTGAAATAAATGAAAGGATATTAAGAATATTAACGATAATAAAACATTTACTAAGTCATTCATATTTTCTTTGGATACATTTAAATAAATATTTTCAAATGTATATAATAGAAACACAATTGTCCAATATCTGTTTGTGCTTTAATAATGACTTACCAGTTAAGTCTGACAACCCGTTAGGATTTAGCTGAGACGTTTTGTGAGAATAATATTAGGAGCAATTATATTGATATAAAAAGAGTCAATTTGGTTTTTCTGCCAAAATTTTTAAAAAAAAATCCACTGTTATTTCTTGCTTTTGGTAGATTCTGTTTGAAGCTTGAAATAAATATTTGTGTTATTTTTTTCATTCCAAATGATTCTTTCATTTTCATAAACAAATGAAATAAAACTTTCATTAGAATGCCCAAATTATTGTAGCTATACTAAGAATGAGTCACTGGTCATTCGCACCAGTACTACAATGTCTCTGTTTCGTAGATAAAAAGTAGTAGTCCTTGTCGGCCAGAAAATCAACCTACTTTGGTTCTTTACCATTTTTAGCCTAGTTTTTCAAGTTTTGCTGCCTGGCGCCAGATAAAAGAACGGAAACATGACTCTTTAACTCCACCTCTGACCTAAACTCGCCAGTTTCTTAGAAATAAAACACTTCTTGTTAGGCTTGTCTTGGCTGTTCAAGACTGAGTACGTTGTTATCAGTGGATGCACTAAATATTTTATAAAGCTTCAGTAGGAGCTATTTCTATTTTCAACAGAACTTGTGCTTCTCTTAAAAAGTATTTGTTGTACGAAAGAATGTAGTGCAAATTTAAAATAATAATAATAAAAAATGATTTAAGCAAGAATTAAGTTGTTTCTTAAGTTCTTTATTACATTTCTGTCAGCAATTGTAATGTATTAATATTTTTGATTACTAGAAAGACAAATAAGAACAGTAAAAATAATTTAACCAGGATAAAATAAACACGATAAGATAAATCGATAAAAAGATACGTGAATGAAAAAAAAAAAAAGAGATCCATTAAGACAAAGAGTTTTACAGTAGTACTCAAAATAGGGGATATATAGCACATAAAAATATCGCTGTTGATAGGGCACTGAAAAGAAAACATAAATATCATAAGAGGTATTAATATTTTTATTTAGCAAGATAAATAATGACCGACGAATTTTTGGAATGTTGATTAAATAATGGGATCAATCTTCAGAATGATTATTAAATAATGAGATCAATCTTTAGAATATTGATTAAATAATGAGATACGAATCTTTAGAATGTTGATTAAATAATGAGATACGAATCTTTAGAATGAAAAATAAAGAGATATGGATTTGTAGAATGATGATAATATGGTATCAAATAAAAAGTTATGTTTTCATATAATAATTACATAATGATCTATGAATCTTTAGAATGATGATTAAATAATGTGATCTGAATCTTTCGAATTACGATTAAATAATGAGATAGGAATCCTTACAAATATAACTACGGTTAAAATGACTTTGAGCCAGACTTGAGACACGGGCAATGAAATTTTACAATTGAATTTAAGAAGGGAAATTTTCTTTTTCTATATTTTTTCTCTTTTTAAAGCGAATCATTTTTACTTTTAGACAAAGAAAATGATAGGAATTAAGGAGAAAATTATAGACATATAACAGTCTGTAAACAGTCCAAAGGTGAGCTAGCCAGTGAAAGTATAAAACCCAGACTTGAGTGAACTTGTGGGTATCGTTTTTCTTACTTCATTAGCAAAAGAAGAAATCTGAGAATTTCTAAAAATAGTGCTGATTTGTAAAATAAACCAGATCGAATCGAAAGCCAACTGACCTGAATTATCGAATTCAACCTTCGTGCTATGCTAAACGTGCGGGAAACAATGCTTTGTTAATTGGAAGGTATACGCGCACGTGTGTTGGTGACGTATCGTCTTGGTAGTGAGCGAAGAAGATAAAACCCTCCCTTTCACGACGGATGGTTTTATATAAAAACCCGTTCGCCGATAAGAGTGTGAGAATTCGGTCTACTACCTGGCATCTGGCAGGTATGTACGATCAGAAAAAACAAACTTATACATCATTCTAAGACAAGTTTAGACATGCTAAGACAAGCTTTGTACCTAGTTACAAGTTATAATCTTTGACCAGAGTCTCGAGCGTCCGCGCTTGGATTCCCCATAAATATATATAAAAAAATGAACAAAGAAAAAAAAAAAAAAAAAAAAAACGATCCTGTGTCACAACTCGTTCCAGTGGGGCCGGAGCAGGAGAAATCGGACGGTAACTGGAAGAGAAAGATTCTCAGTTTCTTGTCTCTTCGCCGTGTATCTTCCACTTCGCTCAACAATAATACCTCCTCACCATGTACCGAGTTAGATGATTCGAACTGATCTCACTCGCTCCCAAGGAGGTATTTCTACTGTCCATCCTTCCCCCAATTGGAATATCGACTGAGGATTCGTGCATCGCGCCGAATTGATTTATTAAGTGTACCCACAAGAAGTGTACCCACAAAAAAGTTTTACCTCCACTTTTCACGGGGAAATCAGCATAGCGTAATGCAAAACGCCACAAACTTAACGAAAATAAATTTTTATCGTCAAATGTTTATCTTATTATTAATATGAAAGACCAAATTATTTTTTAATTATTTTTTGAAATTTTTTAATTCTTCTAACACGTTCGAAATTTTGGTTAAAATCTTGTTTTGTTTTACGTCATCAACTACTCCGAAAAATAACATTGTTTTTTTTCGCGCGTTTTTTCCGTAGAAAACACATTAATTTGGAAATTCTTGTAAAAATCAAATAATTGTCCGATTTTAATGAAATTTTTAGGACTTATTCAGAAATGAATGAAATTATTTTTAAATTTCTGTTTTGTTTTAAATATTGGTAGGAACATTTTTTTTTTCAAATGTATTACCCCCCACTTACTTAATTTCATGAAATTTCGCACAAAACTTTTTTGTTCCAGTGATTTTTTTTTTGGTTAAAAGTAGGAGTCATTGGAGATAGAAAAAACAAAGTCGGTGATTTCCAAATTGACGCACAAAGAACTTCAAATCTGCTCTGAATTGAAAAATTATAACTCCAATAAATTTATGACATTATTACTTAATTAAAAAAGCTCCTAATTGCTTTTGTAAATAAATAATATTAAGGACAATATTGTCTGAAAAAAAATTTAAAAATTTGATAAATAATGAATTTTTACAAGAATTTTTTTTCAATTTTTTTCAATTTTAATTATAATAATTTAAAAAAATTTTAATAGTTTAAAATCGTGTAAATTTCTGTATTTGTTTGTTCCGATGAGATTATATAATAATTAAGTGAAAAAAAAAATTACGAATCCAAAATTGCAAAGATTATTATTTGTTAGGGGGGCTCAATGATTTTTTAAATAATTTTATTTGTATTTTTTGGGTTCCTTATTTTCATGTACGGTACACTATAAGTGCCATTATTATGTAGCAGGTCACGTGATCTAAGAGTTTTGTCCCTTTATTCTACTTACGTCAAATTTTCATTTTCCTAAAATGATTTTAGTTTCTTATCTCGTCTGCATACCAACTGGTTATATTTTTGCTCAGCTTTTGTATAAAATTTAAACTGTAAAGTTAATTTTTCTTTTTTTCATTTACTACTTCACTAAATATTTTTCTTTTATGTATTTACATAAGTGTGGGTCATACCGTAACCATCGAAATAATAACAAACGAACAATAATTGTTACAATAAATCCCAAATGAGCTGCGGTTCTCCAAAAAAGATATAAAAATAGATACAGAACGCATGGGCAGGAGAAGAGAGTAATTAGTAGCTCCCTTGACCCCAAGTCAAGCAGCTTACTATGTTCGCCTACCTTACCTCTCTCCTCTTATCTTTTACTGTCTCAAAAACTACTTACTGACCTAAGGAGGGAATATCATATATCAAAGACATTCCTTAATTCCTAAGCATTAGCGAGGGTCGAGGGTCGTAGTTATACTGACTGAACTTGAATTCTTTTTGTCGTTCGCACTTTTTTTTTAATGACATTTATTTTGTTAAAGAAAGACGTTTAAAAATGTATTTTTTTTATTTTAATGACAGTTATAATTTTAATAAAGAAAGACATTTAAATTTATTTTGAAAATAATGTTTAATTAATTTCAGTTATTATTAAACTTTATTTCCTGCATATTTGAAATTAGGTTTTTCATTTTCTAATTGTTTGTTGAGTAGTTTGACTTTTCAACTGTGTTCACAATTTTTCTAGAAATAGAAAAACGTATTTTCTTAGTTTCGCTTTCAGTTTCATAACACTGACAGTTATTTTAATTGTGATAAAAAAGAAACATTTAAATTAATTTTGAAAATTATGTTTAATTAATTTGAATTATTTTTAAACTTTATTTCCTGCTTATTTGAAATTAGCCTAGGTTTTTCATTTTCTATTAATTTTTTTGTTGAATAACTATTCAACAAAAAAATTAATACTTTTCTTTTCTACTGTGTTCATTTTTTTTTTCGAAATAGAAAACTAGTTTTTTATTTTACTTAATGTTAATTAAAGTTTATTAATGATTACTGATTAAATAATAATTTATTTATTAAAAAATTCCAAATCAAGATGTTAATTTTTTGGCTTATTTATGTTATTTTTAATTTTTGTTAATTATAGATGTCTATGAAAATTTGTCATTTCTGGCCATCCGTAGCAGCTGTCAACACCTTGTCTGTTAACACTTCGTCAAACATTCGATCTGATAAACACGATCAATCGTTAATAATTCGTTGCATATTACTTTTTTATGCAATAAATAAGTAATATTTGTTTCAATTCAGATAAATTAAATTTTCAATTTTCAAATTTGACTAAAATAAAGTGTCAGAAATCTTTTGAAATATTTTAAAAAATTTATGATTTGTGTTTGTTTACAAATTCTTTAATTTTAAGAAAATAGCCGCTTTTAAGAAAATTTTAAGAAATTGAAATTAAATGTGACATTCAAATTCAATAATTTCTATATGAAATACACCAGAATTTTCTAATTAATGGAAATAATAAATTTAATCATTAAGCTTTCATTTAAATTTAAAATGAAATCTTGAAGAATGTTTTTTATTTTAAAATTTTAATTTTAAAATTAGGTATCGTAAATTTTTGCCGAAAAAGTGGAGGTACCTAAAAAACTCAATCAACTATCTCTTTCATGATCGGCTGGAATTTGTTTATTTGTTTGCCGAACAACCAACGTTCGGCAAGTACTGATTTTATTTTCAGGGACTCGTCCAGTAAAAGTCAACCTTGTTCACGAGACCAGCGCATCAAGGTGTGTTCGGTTTTCGTACCGAATACGGAAACACCACGAAACGTCCTTGGATTACGCTCTGCTTAAATAACCCCTGTGACCTATAACGGCGCTCGTGTTGAGTCACCACATCGGTGGCGACCGGGAGAGGCATCATAATCTAGCGATGTGTTTGATGTGAAGGTCAGGAGACGAGAGAGCGTGATTATAGGGTTACAGAATGATGATTAAATAATGAGTTATCCTTCTTTGATATAATGATTAAATGATGAGTTATGAATCTTTAGAATTGTGATTAAATTATGTGATATGAAGTTTTGAATTGTATATAAAAATGAAATATGAATCTTTAGAATAATGATGAAATAATGAGAATTGAATTATTAGAATTATGATTAATTACTGAGATTTTTATCCTTAGAATGATGAATAAATAATGCGTTATCCATTTTTGAAATAATGATTAGACGTCTATCTTAACTCTGTATTTCTAAAACTGGTATATAATTTTATTTACACATTTGACAATACCAGAATGTGAAAATGTAGGTCACATTTTTTAAATGGGGGAGAACACAACAAAATAATAAAATGAAATTAAAAATCAGTGAACATTAATTCTGTTGTATATTTCATTATATAAACTACAAATCGTCTGAAAACCGATAATAAATATATTGAATTGATTGAAAAATCTGATGGTGACACACAATAAAGAACATTTCTCGGGCTCAGGCGGATGTGCTAAGATAGAAAGTGAGTTATATACTGGAAAAATCCAACCTGCCCAAATAAAAGATCACAAAACAGAGAGCTTGGCAATCAAAACCCCACAGAGGAATGACATCATCATACTAGCTGACAAAGTCAAAACAGAATATACAGAAAAATTGGAAGATCTCATTAGAAATAGTAACTATAATAAAATATAGAAAGATCAACAATAAAAACAGAAAGAAAACTGTCGCAGATCTTAATCAAGAGCATGGAGCACTTCCCAGTTGCCACAGCATTACAGCAAGCTACCTCACATCTACGTCTTCTCAAAATTCAGGCCAATTGTTAGCTGCCAAGGATCTGTGTGCCACCCCTCGAGTCGCTATATTTTGGATATAATTGAATCATTAATAGGAAAGTCACCATCATATGCCCGAAACTCTGTTGAAATAATAAAAAATGTTCCCAAAATTCAACTAGAAGTTGACCCTGTACGTGTTGAGTTTGTTCACTAAGGAACCCACGGACGAGGGACAATCGGTAGTCATGGACAGACTGGCATCGGACTCATCCCTAGGAGAACATACCAGTATACTAATAGATAACCCGACAGAAATGCTGACTTTCTGTACACAAACAACTTACTTCGGAACACAGTGTGCGATGGATTAATTGTCTAAATTACGCAAATATGAAAATAACACCGACATCTCATTTTAACAGATATATTTATCAAAATTACACAAAAATATCTTGAAATACTAAAGAACACATTTATTCAATAAGATCATCTTTGGCTTTAACTACGGCCTCCAGACAACTTGGGGATTTTGTGTATCTCTTCTGGACGGTTTCCTTGTTTAAGTTGGTGAGTGTTGTCATAATCCTTGCCTTCAGTTCACCTTTGGTGTTACAAGGAAATTTTGTTGGTCTCTCGCTCAACTGCGCCCCGCACATAACAATCAAGGGGTTTACAGTCTGAGGAGTTATGTGGTCAGATGTAATGCTACAGAAATTGTGTCTGGCAGCCATGACTGGGTTCTCTTCATACTCTGGCCACAATAGGAAGAGGTCCAGCTAATAGTGGATCATGTGAATTCAATAAGATCATCGATACAGTTCACAATGGAGAGAGAAAACAACAATAAACTAGCATTCCTTGAGGTACTAATATCTGGAACAGAGCATAGGTTCAAAACATCAACCGCAAGCCAATATTCACCGGGCAATACCTCAACTTAAACTGCCACAACTCATACAGTGTAAAAGAAGGGTCGTCAGCTGCCTACAGCATTGAGCAAAAGTCATGTGGTGACCCAGAGGTATATGAACAAGAAATTGTCAGTATAAGCAGTACACGTAACAACTACCCCGTGTATATGACAGCAGTCCGATAAACTGGGACAGAAGGATAACGACACTCTTAAAACAACCTCGGTTTGTCTACTCTTTGTGAAGGGATTATTGAACAAATACAAACAATCTGCGGTCAATATATAATCAGGACAACCTTCAAATGTGGTTCGACACTTCGTAGATACCTCTTCCGAGTAAGATCCCTTTCATAGAGAAGAACAAGGTTAGCTGTGGCAAGAAATATAAAGGACCAACAGGTCGCTCTCTTATGATAAGACTGTAGGAACACCGTAAAGCCGTAACACGAGATGAAATACAAAAAACATCAGGCGTGGCTGACCATATATGCAGGGAAAAGAGAGATCACTGCCCCCTGTGGGATAAGGATGAAATAATAGATAGAGAACATCACTGGAAAATAATAAACTAAAGGAATCAGCATATATGCTGGCCACAAAAATCTCAACAAATTATGCTCTGGCATAAAAAGCAAAAAACAAAAAAAACAAAAAAAAAAACGGTTACTAAGACATTAGATTTATAAGTCCCCAAAATCCATAAACTCATATCCTCAAGGGATAAAAACGTTGGTTGAAGTAATCCAGTCACTTGATCCAAAGTGTTGTGACGTCAATACCTGACTACAGCAGAAGTGAACAAAAACTTGGAAAGTTGAGTTAAAGGGAAATAACTGATACTGAGATATTCAGAAAAGGAAGGTATAGCACGTGGAACTAGAACAATCTACTCCGGAGGATGAAATAAAGGGTACAGTTTAAATTTCCAGTCACATTGAAGAAGGCCGGAGTTGTAACTTTTTCTAATTTTCGCTGGTGATCCTTTATCATAAATTGTTAAACTGTTTTAATCGGCGCACAAAGAATTTTTTTGCGCAAATTTTGTTTGTATCTTTTTTTTGTTTTGTAATTGTAAACTGTAAATAAATGTGTTTTACCTTTTGAAATTTTACGCAGATGTTGTCTTTTGTTTTATAATTTTGCGCCTATTATTGTCTTGCTATTTCTACTAGGTTTTTGTGTCTGGAACTAGAACTTGGATATAGTACAAAAATAATTTTTGTATTTAAAATATTTGCAATCATCAGGGAATTATCTGATTTAAACAACATTTTTACTACTTGAATGAGTTGCATACTAGGTACCACTACACATTTTCGATACCTAACTTTTAAACTGAATTTTTAAAAATAAAAAACTTTTCTTGAATTTAATTGAAAGTTAAATGATTACATTTACTATTTCCAGTAAACAAAGTACTCTGGTGTATTTCAAACAGAAATCATATTGAGTTGAATTGAAAATTTTGAGATTTTAAAAATTGGTTCGATTTTTCGGCCATTTTTTGAGCGATCGACACATATGTAAACAAAAGTTAATTCTCGGTTTTTTAAAACCGAGAATTAACTTTTGTTTACATCTTTTGTTTACATCTTGCAAAAATAATGTATAGATTTGGGACACGCTATTTTTAGAAAACTAACAAATTTAAAGTTAAATTAACCTAAGTATTGCATTAAATTAACAAGTATTGCATAATTATAGCATGAAATTTAAAATAAAACTATTTCTTAATCACGAAGCGTTGATCTGTCTGACCTTATGATTGATATGTGATGACAGCCAGATGGCGAGATAAGCTAAGTATGTGGTGACCAGAAGTAATATGATTGTTCAATTTTTTCATGTAAGGAGAAGAAACCGTGAAACACTCAACATTTTAATGTAACACAGAAATTACCATACAAAAAATTTCAAATACTAAAAAAAAAAAAGATAAATTATTTTAAAAATACGATAGCCCGACGATTTGTATTACACAATTTACTATTAGTAAATATAGTCTTCATTTAATAATTCAAAAAGCTAACCGCCACAAGACTTTGTAGAATTTTTAATGTTTTATAAATTTTATAAATTATCATAATTAAAAAAGAATAAAGTAAAACAATTCTTTTAAATTTTCATAAATTGTCGAAAAAGATTCTTCAGTCTATAATATCTTTAATATATATTATTTATAAAAGCAATTAAAAGGTAACTAAATAATGTCATAGTTTTATTGCATTTTATTTTACTATTCGTAGCAGATTTTCGAAAAAAAGGACAAATGTTTAAAAAAAGTAATAGATGATTACATTCCCCAATAAGTCCTGCATTTAACGAATAAATCACATTTGCCCTACAAAATTTAATTTCTTGAAATTTCATGAATTTACGTGGAGGAGAGGTAACAGATGTAAAAAAAAAGTTTTTTTACTAAGATTTTCTAAAAATAATAAATTCAAAAATAATTTAATTCATTTGTGAATAAGTTATGAAAGTATAAAATCTGGCAATTATTTGATTTTTGCAAGAATTTCCAAATTAATGTATATTTTCAAAAAAAAAAAAAAAAGAAAAGAGTTACGTAATCTTACAGTATCCATTGTAAACTCCCATAACGATTTGGTTAGCCGGTAACGAAAATCAAAACAAGATTTTTAACCAAAATTTCGATCGTGTTAGAAAAATTAAAAAAAAAACAAAAACAAAAAAAACAAAACAATTAAAGAATACTTTGGTCTTTCCGCTTAATAATAATAATAATAAATATTTTGATGAAAAAAGTTATTTTTTAAAAGTTTGGGGCCTTTTTCCTTCATACCATACTGATTTTTCAGCAAATTAGTTATTTGAAAACTTCTTGTAAATATTTTTTTTTAGCCTTTTCACCCCATCCTCCTTTCCGATATCTGATGTGTGCTTTTACTTTGGAGGTGTTCGCAAAATTTTTATTATAGTTGTACAAAGAAAAATCCCTGAAGACGGCATTTCAAAAGAACATTTAATTTCATGTGTTAATATAAGGAAAATTCGTTCCGAATCTTATAAAAAATAATTTAATAAAACTAAAATAATACATTTTTCTGAAATTAGCTTTTATAATTTAATAAGATACATGTTATTTATTATCTTTCAGATTCAACAGAAAAACAGTTACACTTGTCACTTAAATAGTTATTTTTCCATGAGATTTTGAAACACATTCCGTTGCTGTTCGTAGAAATTTTTTTTAAAGATTAAATAAAGACATATTTTAAGAATAAACAAACATCTAGTTTAATAGTGTGAACCTTTAGTAAAATATTTTTTTATTATAGCAACTATTTTTGCCATGGTTGTACAAAAGAAATTAATTTTGAATTACCCGTCAGAAGAGTAATATTCAAAAACAGCAATAATAATAATAATAATAATAATAATAATAATAATAATAATAATAATAATAAGAAGAAGAAGAAGAAGAAGAAGAAAATAATAATAATAATAATAATAATAATCTAATCAATAATAATAATAATAATAATAATAATAATAATAATAATAATAATAATAATCTAATCTCAGGCTGTTCTGTGCTTGCCCCAAATGAATATAAAAATCGCCACGATAGAGTTGGGCAATATTTACATTGGGCAATGTGCAAACATTATGGAAAATCTGTAAAGAAACACTGGTATGAACATCACCCAGCACCGGTTCCAGAAATAGAAGATGTAACCATTCTATGGGATTACACCATCTACACAGACAGAAAAATTGAAGCAAACAGGCCAGACATTATTGTTAAAAACCAGAAGGAGAAAACTTGTCTATTAATTGATATGGCTTGTCCAGCGGATTGTAACATAGCAATCAAGGAATTTGAAAAACTGTCAAAATATAAAGACCTGGAAATTGAAATAGAAAAAATGTGGAAATTGAAAACAAGAGTTGTGCCAGTGATAGTAGGTGCACTTGGAATGATAAAAAATGGAACAAAACAACACATTGAAAGAATCCCTGGAAACCC
Source organism: Ascarosepion bandense (assembly GCA_037127315.1). Classification (NCBI taxonomy): domain Eukaryota; kingdom Metazoa; phylum Mollusca; class Cephalopoda; order Sepiida; family Sepiidae; genus Ascarosepion; species Ascarosepion bandense. The sequence goes on along the minus strand of JBBBDQ010000537.1, from coordinate 24,317 downwards.
CAGCTTAAGAGATATACAAAAAATTATCTTATTAAGTACAGCCCACACACTAAGGAAAACTTTATCTATGTAATGCTAGGGATGATAGGGAAGATAGAAAAACATGAAATGGAGCCATAACAACACGCCACTACCTGCCTTAGGTCTCCCCGCAGACTTGGTTGGTAGTGAGACCAAAGCAGAAATCGAAATATGATGAAAAATGACATAATAATAAATATACAAGATATCACCCGTCATCATCAATTATATACAAGATATCACCCGTCATCATAAGTTTCATCAAACAATGCATGTCGATATGGAAAACAACCCTTTACCTCAATCATATAAATGGAACCTATTAATCTGGTGAAATAAACATCAAAAGAGGTATATTTCAAGGTGATTCTTTGTCTCCCTTACTATTCTGCATATCATTAATAGCACTAACCAGTCAACTTAACAAGACAGAAGGTGGTTATAAAATAGGCCAAAAGAAAATAAGCCATCTATTTTACATGGATGACTTAAAGTTGTATGCTAAGAATGATAATGAGCTGGAAGGTATTCTGCAAACTGTAAAATGCTTCAGCGAGGACATTGGAATGAAATTCAATTTGAATAAATATGCTAAAGCTACAGATTTACGTGGATCACTACAAGAAACATCCTCAATTAGCTTAGACCCTGCTGTAACAATAAAAGAATTAAAACCAGAATAAGCTTATAAATACCTAAGTGTAAATGAGAGTGAAAAAATTCACCATAAAAAAATGAAAGAAATAGTGCGTAAAGAGTACTATAGAAGGCTACGACTGATATTAAAAACTGAATTGAATTCTCAGAAGAGAATTATGGCCATTAATAGCTTTGCAATCCCAATTGTCCAATATAGTTTCAACATCTTAAACTGGACTCTAAACAATATCAGGTGAATGGATTCTAAAACAAGAAAGCTTCTTTGTAAGCATAAGATGCATCATCCAAAGGCTGATGTAGACCGTCTATACATACCCCGTAAAGAAGGTGGAAGAGGTCTTATTCAGCTAGAATTGTCATACAAGACAACAACTATTGGCTTACTAACATACATAGAAACAACAAAGGACTGGATGATACAATTGGTAAGGCAACATGAAGAAAGAAAGAAAAATATTCAATAATAAAAGAAGGCAGTAAATACAAACAATATTTACAGTTAGTAGATTCTGTAGAAAAGCAAAACAGAAGCCAAGAACCAACTAATACGGCAAAAAATATGAAAATGAAAGCCAAAGATAAAGCTCTTGAACAGATGAAATAACGCTGGCAAGACAAACCTCTGCATGGTCAATATCCAGAACGTGCCAATAAATCCAATGTTGATAAAGTTAATACTCATCGATGGTTAAGTGCATCTGGATTAAAGTCTGAGACTGAAGGCTTTATTCTTGCTGCGCAAGATCAAAGTCTTTTTACTAGAAACTTTCAGGCAAACATTATACATAACAACATGGATCCAAAATGAAGGTTTTGTGATAAACACCAAGAAACAATAGACCATCTAATCTCAGGCTGTTCTGTACTTGCCCCAAATGAATATAAAAATCGCCATGATAGAGTGGGGCAATATTTACATTGGACAATGTACAAACACTATGGAAAATCTGTAAAGAAACACTGGTATGAACATCACCCAACACCGGTTACAGAAACAGAAGATGTAACCATTCTATGGGATTACACTATCTACACAGACAGAAAAATTGAACCAAATTGGCCGGACATTATTGTTAAAAACCAGAAAGAAAAAAACTTGCCTATTAATTGATATGGCTTGTCCAGCGGATTGTAACTTAGCAACCAAGGAATTTGAAAAACTGTCAAAATATAAAAACCTGGAAATTGAAATAGAAAAAATGTGGAAATTGAAAACAAGAGTTGTGCCAGTGATAGTAGGTGCACTTGGAATGATAAAAAATGGAACAAACAACACAGTGAAAAAATCCCTGGAAACCCCAGCTTAAGAGATATACAACAATTGTCTTATTACGTACAGCCCACACACCAAAGAGAACTTTGTCTATGTAACGCTAGAGACGATAGGGGAGATAGAAAAAACATGAAATGGAGCCATAACAACACGCCACAAACTGCCTTAGGTCTTCCCGCAGACTTGGTTGGTAGTGCGACACTAGCAGAAATCGAAATATGATGAAAAATGACATAATAATAATAACCCTACAGGTTTCAGGACCCTGTTTGTAAAAGACCGTTACCCAACGCGCCGGGCAACTTTAGGTGGCCCTTTGGACCCGTGCGTCACTCGTGGAAAAATATGAGAAATACAAATAGAAATAAAAAGTCCAGTATGGCTCTTCTAGTGGATAAACAGGGAGCCCGTACTTCAGGATGGGAACCTACCTGAGGTCGAAAAATCTGCCATAGGAACAAACTCCTACACAAAGATTGAATCTTCAGTTCCCCACAACCAGGATAATCTTAATGATGGCCCTGAAAATTCTCCAGCTAGATCTATAACCGCATATTTAAAGAAAGACTAATAAAATGGTCTCGTGAGGAGTACAAAGTCGTTATGACTGCATTTGATGAAGCGTTACTCAAACTTTAAAAAAAAACATCACTCACCAAACATATGACATTTGGCGTGAAAAAGTTTGTCAAACAAATAGAAAGTATATTGACGAAAACAAATTAGCCAATGTACGAAGATACATCATGCGAAATAACCGATTGACAGAGGCTGAAATTAATGAGATAAAAATAATTGTTTTCAGAATAGACGAATCAACAAAATATGAAAAGGAACCGGAATCAGAAATAAAAAGTAATAACATCAAACAAGCCACAGGTCATAATGTAGAAACCGTGATAGACACAAATCACTGTGAAGATAATGCTGTAAGTTTAAAAGTGCTGGAAAGGTGTGATCTGAGTCAGTTCCAAGACGACAATAAAACGAATTCAGAACACATTGAACAGAATTATTTTACGAAAAACAAGAACAGTACACAAGAATCCAAGGAAGAAATAAAGAAGCATATAAGTCAAATACAAAATATTGCAATGGAGGAACGAGAACAGCTCCAAAAATTACAACCAACAAAGCATAACCTCAAAACTATTAATCTCAATAATGTAGCACTCAAATGAATTTTGGATGAAGAAGACACTCATATAAATCTCAGTGAAGCAATATACGCATCAGCAATAGCAGCAACAAAAAAATTGAACATCAAATTAAAAACAAAGCAGTCTCGCAGACATGAAGATCCACCTTGGAAAAGAAATCGTAGAAGTGAATTATGATGAAATGATAAAAGGAATAAATGTAAGAACTAGAAAAGGCAGAAAAGTTGAAAGAAAATATAACATTAGAAATGAAAATGAAGTCCTATCAACTAAGGAAAAATAAAGCAAACAATACAACTGAAAGCTCAAAGAAGACGCTATGAGAAATATCAAGATTCTACAGACAACACAAGATTTTTCAAACCGATGTAAAGAAATTTTGCAGGGAAATAGGTAAAAAAAGAATTGAAGTGACAGTCCCCCCAAAATGGAAGAAGTTATATAGTTCTGGGAAAAATATGGGCTTACCCTAAAGAACATAAAAAAGAAGTAGATTGGATTGCGCAAGAGATAGAACGAATGAAAAATAAACCAGAACAGACATGGGTTGGAATCACATAAGAGGATATTAAATGTGCACTGAAAAAAAGCACACAATTGGAAATTTCCAGGAATAGATAAAATTCTTAACTTTTGGCTATATTTTTTAAATACAGCACAAAAAACCTAGCCAAAGTTCTTCAAGAAATGGTTCACGACCCCACTAAAATTCCTGCATGGATGACCAAAGGAATTACATTTCTTCTACCCAAGAATATTGACACAGATAACCCGAAAAACTACAGACCAATTACATGCCTTCCGACAACATACAAACTATTAACATCTATTTTCACAAAACAAACATATTTCTTCTTGGAAAGAAATGGCATAGTACCACTTGAACAAAAAGGATGCAAACCTGGCTTTTACGGCTGTAAAGACCAATTACTTATTAACAGGATCATCTTGGCAAACTGCTTCAATGCAAAAAAAAAAACAAAACAAAAAAAAAAAACTAGTACTGCTTGGATATATTGCCGTAAGGCATTCGATAGTGTACCACATTCCTGGATCTTAAAGACTTTAAATATGTACAAGATATCACCCGTTATCATCAATGTCATCAAACAATTGTTACGGATATATAGATAACAACCTCCACACACACACCTATGCATGTGGACTTTGCGTAGTAACAAGAGTTCAATCACGTGAATGACCGGTCCCAGTGTTGGAATAGCAGGTCAAGGATAGGCGACCTAGATAAAAGCCAGACAGGAAATAAACCAGACGTCTGATGACGATCAGGAGATCGTAGAAGCAGCAGAAGTTAAAATTCGCGCCAAAAGAAGTCACGTGAGAAAATTAAAGTAAGAATTTAATCAGTTACTTGCTGAGTCTCAACGAAGCAAGACACGTTTGCTAGACTCTGTTAACGATGGAGGTAGGGAGACGCATTTGGAAATGATAGCGTGGATCAGCCCATTTCATCACAAGTAACTCCGGATAAGAAAAAAAGACTGAAGGTGTAAAGTCTTATTCGTTAAAAGAAGGAAGAAAACGGAATTATGCCGTGTATCGAGAAAGAAAGAAATATAACAACAAAGACGCAACGAAGTTATATTAATATCTGTATGCTGACACATAATTGTCGAAAGAAAATATATCTACGAAGCCGTTGTAATTCGTACGCTGACTGCAGTTTATTTGAAGTAACGAGAAGAAATTGAAGACAACCAATTAACTCAAAAGAAGAAGAAGAAGAAGAAGAAGAAGGAAAAAACATAGCTACGAAGCTGTTGTAATTTGATTTCAGTTTATTTGAAGTAAAGAAAAGAAAGTGAAGATAATCAGGTTCTTAAAAGAAGAAGAAGGAAAGAAAATATATCTACGAAGCTGTTGTAATTCGTACGCTGTTTGCAGTTTATTTGAAGTAAAAAAAAGTTAAAACAACCAACTTGCTCAAAGAAGAAGAGGAAGCAAAGAAAGAAAGCAACGCAAAGAAATCACCAGATAACAGAACCTGTATGCTAAAAAGAAGCCACGTTGAAGATAGTGAAAACAAAACTATTTAAATTTCAAGTGTAAAGAAAGAAAGAAAGAAGAGAAGAGACGGTAAAAGAAAGAAAGTAGAAACTGTCATAAAGGTAAGTCATCAAGTTATTACACCCGCATTAGAATATGCATGCTTACACGAATACTATGTTCTTACACACACCATACCACGTGCTTTCAAATTAAGTAATTTCCCCTATCTAATTGTATGTTGATATTTTGCATTCACGATTGCCGGTATATGTTTCCTATATTATATTGCAATTTCATATTTCGACCGCACTGGTTATCCAAAAGTAATTTTGAGGTTAAGATCTTTGGATCTTCTAATTCCTTAAGATTTCTTTTTTTTAATTTTTATTCTTTTGATCTTGTATTAAATTTTATATCAAAATTACACTGTCTCGACGTTCATCCTTGATTTGTTGTCAGCGCCCGTGTTGAAATAAAACAAACCTGGGAAAGGATCGCCATTCGATTATTCAATTGAATAGCAATCTTACTTTATTTTCTTGTTCAATTAATTGTCCATTTGTCACGATCTGGGATAGATGATCAGCATATATCCATAGATGTGAAAATGTAATATATCCAAAGCTGCAAATGAACATTTTAATGGGCATTTTCGATACGGGTATGTGATACAATGTATATCGATATGGAAAACAACCATTTACCTGAATCATATAAAAGGAACCTATAAATTTCGTGAAATAAACATCAAAATAGGTATATTTCAAGATGACTTTTTGTCTCCCTTACTATTCTGCATATCATTGATATCACTAACTACTCAACTTAACAAGACAGAATGTGGTTATAAAATCGCCCAAAAGAAAATAAGCCAATTTACTTTACATGAATGTCTTAAAGTTGTGTGCTGAGAATGATAATGAGCTGGAAGGTCTTCTGCAAACTGTAAAATGCTTCAGTAGTGTCACAGCTGGTGCCGTCACGACCGTCGGCGAGAACAAGCGTCACAATCAACGAGCCAGCCCCGGGTATGAGGTGCCCTATTTGGTTGCCGTGACCGAGAATCGACCCTGAATAACCACCGAACGAGTCGAGTACTCTGGTAGATTTCGTCGGAAGTCAACCCGTAACAGGTAGGACACTTTTTGGTTTCTTCCTGAAATTCTTCTTGTTGCCATTTCGCCGTAAACCGATTTCCTTCTCAATTCTTATTAATCATTAACTGTATTGTTTAAATGTCTGACCACGGGTAGGAACAGGGAATGGCAGGGTCGGAGGTAGACGATAGAGAACACAGACCGTCCAAGGACTTGAAGAGTCTGTTCGGGGGGGGGGACCAAGGGTGCCTAGCTATCGGGGAAATGCGAAAGAGTTAAGAAATTGTTTAGCGGCCATAGAGAAAAGTCAGCGGATATATGAGCTGACGGAAAAAGAAACGATATGCGTGGTGTTCCAAACCGCAACAGGAGAACCGTCAGAATTTATCGGCCGACTCCTGGAAGGGGATCCTCAATTGACCCGGGAAAGACTTAAGGCGCTGCTAGTTGAGGAATACGCCAATAAAGACACAGCCATGGAGGCCATGAGAGGCCTCATGGAGCTGGCGCAGGGAAGGGATGAGGGGGGGTGAAAGGATTAGATAAAATGGCGGAAAAATGAGCTCCTCTGGCCTACCCGGTGGAGGTACAGAGAGCATGCGGCCATCCAGTTTCAATTGGCAGATCTATATGTCGGCGCGCTTTGAGATGAGCGCGTCAGACATGACGTGCTGAAAGAGGGCTCGGTTAGGCTGGCGGCGGCGGTGGCACTGGCAAAAGAGAGCCAGGGGGTCTGAAGTAAGGTGGAGAGTGGAGGAACGCAAGACATAGGAAAGTACCCCAGGTGGTCCAGAAAATTTAGAAGGGAGCGAAGAGAAAATTATAGAGAAGAATGGCCCCGAAGATACAGTTTTCTCAAACCCACGTTAGGTAGATATGGCCTAGTGAGTTGGAAGTGCCAGCAAAAAGGTCACTGTACGAAAGAATGTCCCACAGGGTGGGGGCTGCTTCCAGTTCACAAGCAAGAAAGATGCGGTGGTAGAGGGCATATGGTCAAACGGTGCGGGGCAAAAGTGAAGATGAAACTTAGAGAATTGAACCAGGAAAACGCAAAATACCGATGTTTTGATTTGAAGTGTAGGGAGCTGGTTAATGTTTCTTTTGTTTGGCCTTGTGTCAGACTTAACCGAACTCCCTACAGCTTACAAGTTTTATGTTGAATTATATTCATCAGAATTATTATCAGAAGGTTTTCATCAGAAGGTTGGTTGTCTGCAGGTTGGAAGGTGTAGAAGAGTGTAATAATAAAATATACACTTTGAATGCTAAAATAGAAATTTATTAAAAGAAGGAATAACAAGAGTTGTAGAAATTAATGTTCAATTATAAGCCTTAGACAGAAGTTATGAGTAGAGTTCGTGTTCAATGATAAAGTTGTTTGTTGCAGTAATTGTGTGTATATATATATGTGTGTGTGTGTGTGTGTGTGTATGTGTGTGTGTGTGTGTGTGTGTGTGTGTGTGTGTGTGAGCAAACCTGCCGCCTCTGAACTCTCCGTGACCGGTTAGTGACCATCCTTAAGTATTCAATCCAGTCACGTTGGGTGGATCAGAAACGATATTTTCTTTAGCTATGGAAAAAAACGTTTCTCTGACTTATTTTGAATTTCGTGATTTGATGACCAATCAGGATCCAGAGTTCCGCTACAGGTCCGTAAAAGGAATTTGATATTTATTTATTTTTGGTTTACCACCGGAACTTCTGCGTGGGGACAGATGCACAAAGACCAGTTTTGGTCATTTGCTTTCTGGATCTATGAGGGCAAACATCCGGTCCCTCGCTTGCTTGGTATCACCACAGATTATTGCACTGCTGGTGTTCCGTATTTTTAAATATTAATTTTCCGCTCTCTTTTTAAGTCAAGAGCATAATTATAATTTTTTTGTTTTTTCTTCTGTCCCCACAGTGCGTAAATAAACGTTCATCGATTAAGTTTGCCAGTGTAGGCGACATTTTAAAAGCGTTATTCGACTTTACTTGCAACAAACTATTCACCTCAGAAAACTTGTTAGGGTTTTCATCCCTGATTCCAAGGTCCTAGAATTGTGGAAGACCTTAAATCTTTGAGCCTCTGCGATTGAAGATTCTTATCTATTCAACATAGTAACTGTCCTCCCGTTTTGTACATTATTGTTGTTTTTCCGTCCATGTGTGTAGTTACACCTCCACTAGTTTTCCACGATAGCTTCAATTTGTTTTGTAAGAAAAGTGGAAATTTTGTCATAATTATAGAATTTTATTTGTGACTGAGTGTAAGATTGGTTCATTCTGTATTTTTGCTTGGTTACGTTTCGACGTTGCAACAGAAGTGGCAGTGGTTCTTTCGTGAAACTATACAAATCCTATATCATCAACAGTTAACTAAAACACACAAAGTAAAATTGCACACCCGCAAAATCGGATCCAAATGACAAAAGCATTTTGGAAAAACCCAGGCCAAGGCAAATTTCACAAGTCAGTGTGAAAAGTAAAATTCTGGATCCTGATTGGATAGAAAATAGAAAATTGGTATATGACGCCAGTATCTGATAGCATCTCGTCGCAATGTAAAGAAGAAACTTCAAGCCGAGGCCATGTCGCGTTGACATATATTCATTCTACCTCTTCTTCCAAATTTTCTTTTCTTCGTTTTTACTCCACGCTGCCAAAGAAAACAAAAACAACAGGACACTCCAACTTCTGCTTTAAGTACAATTCCTTTATTTGTTTCACCTTCTTCCGCACTCTGTCACCAACCTACTAAAAAAGGGGAAAGAACACAAGACTTTACATTCTGCTTCTATCAACAATGAACTCGAAATTTCTGCCGGACATTTTAAATACTTACATTTCTCTTTGAACAGTTTTAACTACAAAACTACATGCATTTTCTCTATGAACATTTTATTTTTCTTCTTACAATTTTGTTATTCTGTTAATAAAAAAATTATTTTAATGTAGAAACGAAATATTTTACACTTCCACATTTCAACATCCAATCTTCAACCTTCTGATATTTAAATTGTGGGACTTCGGTTGTATTTGGCACAAGGCCAAAAATGACACCGACGCACCCTACAAAACAAAGTGATAGAGGCGTAACCCGACCACTGGTTGGAACCATCTGACATAACCCGTAATTGTGCTGGTCACGAAATACAGAAGAAAAATTAATATATTTATTTTGTATAAAAATATATATACAAAAATGTGGCACATGGCTGGCCGAAAACAAGAAAAAATTAGAGGTGAAATGCATAATGTTGTACGTCAGCTGACACCCCTCTGGCGCTCTCAAATATGGAATGATCTGTAGACCGAAAAAGCTACATAAATAAACATTAATAGCAGTCAGAAATTCGGACCGTCATCGACGTCTTACGAATTGTTTTTTGAGTACTCTTTGTTCTGCATTGACCGTGTGATTTTTCAACTTGTTTATACGTCCTTTTTTTATTTTTCGTCTTGTTAAATTTTTAAAAAACATTTTTGTGTGTTGTTCGGTGGCGGCGACCACGATGGCTGAGTCTACTCAGCCAAATGGTACACCGACCATGTCTCCAACGCCGTCGGTTTGTCAAAGACAATAGAAAAAAAGGACTGTGTATTACGATCGAATGCGGCTGGAATACGAAAAATTCATTAACGGAAATGAACTTGTTACCATTCCAGAAGCACTAAATGGGATTTCAGCCAAAACAATCTCGTTGCTGACTTCGGACGCAAAAACGCATAAATTAATCAATGTCATCAGGGAAATATGAAGGAGGCAATAAAAAGCCTGAAAATTACCCCAAAGGTTCTGTCAAGGTGGTCGATAGCGTTTTGGGATATATTGCTTACAACAGAAGAAGAAGCAAAGTCGTTGGCAGGAAGTTTCTGACTACAAAGAGCCTGAGACTTCAGACAGAATATATGAGCACCCGGCGTACTAGAAATGTCGTACACGGTTTGCCTTTAGACATAACTTCCGTCCATTTGGGTGGTTTCTTCGCACAGTTTGGATCTGTACAAGAGGTAACTCGTGATCAGCAAGTCGGGGGTACCCACCAAAGATTTCTGTCTCCATGTCATATTAGACAGAAACAATTTTATCGTATCCCCGACATACAAATGTGTCGTGGCCATTAGTTTTTGTGGTCGTCGAAAGAAGATAACAACTGAACGTGAGGTGCCGCGGGGCACCTATATAAAATGTACTCCACAAAGAATCCGGTGGCGGCAATGGTGACAACAGAAACACCGGGGAAACGGTGTCGAACAAAGATACAGAACTAACAACAAAAAGCCCATCAAAAAAAGGCGCCTACAACAAAAAATTGTCAACCATAAAGAAGCAGGAGTAACAAAAACAGGAGCAGCAGCAACTTGAACCGGCTGTGACTAAGCAACCAGAACTCGCCATGAAGTGCGAGGTAATGTCCCCATCTCGTTCCTATTAGTAGAAGAGGAAGAGTGAGGAAGAGGAGGAAGAAGTAAAAAAAAAAAAACATTTGAAAGTAGAGTAAAACAGGGCGGAAAGAGTCCTGGTTAACCCCAAGACTCAGTTTACTCCTGCTTCGGCTGTGACAAGAGTACCTACTCTCTTCCTCCAAGAAAAATACAAAAAGAAAAAGAGTGAGAAAAGTCAATATAGATTTCTTAGATTGTCCCACGTTCCACAGGTTAGGCAATTCGGACTACAAACTCGTTTGTACCCGGGTGGCATTAGATTGCTTGGCCTAGATTGGCTGGACACTTGAAGTTCAACTTGTCTTTACTGGACAAGCGGTACTTCCGGCAACAGCTAACTAAACGAGTGCAGCGGGAATTAGTGGGACCAGTTATCGGAAATAGGTTGTTGGAGAGGCTTAAGAATAGCATTAGGTCTTTCATCACTGACTATAGTCGTCGATTCGCCCTAGCTAAGGCTAACAAGGCGAAGACAAAGATAGATTCTTCCGGGCGGAGGATGAGGGCATCCCGTAGAGATAATTCTAGCTAGGCAGGCCCAGGACCGTTTGGCTAGCAAGCGATACCGGGCCAAATAATTAGGCACACGTTAAGATAAGATGTCTAACGAAGCCGTGAATATAGGCACAGAATTGCGCAAAGAAGAGGTCCGTCGATGTTGCGATCGATATATTCGAGAGGTCAAAACCCCGGAGAGGCGTACTCTGAGGTCATGTGTGAGGCATTTCGGCGACATTTCGAGAGCCACTTTACAAAGGAGCCTGGTTTCTGCGAAAACAAGTTTCGCAGCTATATGACTGACTTTCCTTGGCTTGCGCCGACTGAAGCAGTTAACTGTGAGGGTGAGATCACGGAGGGCGAAGTTCACTTGGTATTGAAGAGGATCGGCAGTGGTAAGTCTCCGGTACCCTATGAATTGTATTTGAGGCTGTCACAAATCTTTGTACCGATTTTGACGGTGGTCAAGATCTTGACGGAACGTTTGCAGTCAGTTGCCGAGATTCTGTTGGAACCTGAGCAGACGTGCTGTGAAGTGCCGAACAATTCAGAGCAACCTGCATCTGATCCGCACAATCATAGAAGGTGTAAAAGACGACGATCAGGCCGCGCTGATCAATTTAAATCAGTCCAGGGCATTTGATACGGTCGTCCATCGGTATCTTGCTTCTGTCCTGAAGACCGCCGGATTCAAAGTGGATCAGCCTGCTGTATCGCTTCTCCAGTGCTGTGGTACAGTTTAAGGGAAAGCGGTCGAGCACTTTGGCGCTGTCTCGGTCGGTTCATCAGGGTTGCTCGCTCTCGCCCCTACTTTACGCTTTGGTGTTGGAGCCCCTCCTTCGCCAGCTAAAGAACAGTCCCTACGCGGAATCGCTGTCCCTGGTGGGGTTCGAGCTAGGGTTTCTGTGTACGCCGATGACATGAGGCAGTACAGAGGGCACTTGAGCTACGAAAAAGTGACAGGGGCCCAAATTAATCGTAACAAATCTTCCGGCTTGCGGTTAGGTACATGGAAGCGGGTCGCACTTCCGGAGTCCTTCCGTTGGACTGACGGACCGGTCCGCATTCTTAGAGTGTGGTTCGGGACAGATCTCTAGCTGGAGAAGAATTGGTCGGAGGTATTGGCAAAGGTCGGAGCGTCGGTCTAGACTTGGCTTCGAAGGCGGTTGTCCGTGAAGGGGTGGCTGAGGCGTGTCTTTCCCATCATCCTTTTCCGGTTGTTGGTACTCTCACTTTGTGATGACCATGTGAAGATTATCGAGCACTCTTGTGGCGTGGACGCAAGCATCTGGTCAATAAAGAAGTCTGCTCCAAACGTCCGTGGCAGGGAGACTGGGAATGCCATACGTGGTCAGTCATCGTCACGCCTCGATTTTGGCGGGGGGTATTAGGGACGCCTTCTCTAGCCTATTGCTCCTCCCATTTCGTGAGGTGAGCGCCGACTTAGGCCTAAAAATCAATCGAAATTCTTACGAGAATGTCAAAGGGCCTTGCGGGTCATTCTTCGGTTCACTGACCTTTCTCGGCCTCCGATGCACTTGTATCGTGTAGTAGTGGATGTGGTCGCGACGAAGAATCTTCTAGGCGATCGGCTCAATGACAAGGCCTTCTAATGGGGCTGGGTGGATTTGCCTGACTGTCATCGGTGTGACCTTGGTTTAGAGTAAAAGGTGTGCCCTTTCTGGGACCGTGTCGGCTAGTTAACGGCTGGTATCTCTCCCCAGAATTGCTCGTGTTCATCGATTTCGCATATGACCGGATGGGAGGGAATCTTGCGACATGAACTTTATTCTTATCAGCATCTGATTAGATTCTTTGAACATCTGCTCAAGATGAAGATCAAATCTGATAGAAAGCGTTTGATATCGACAGATTTCAGCTAAAGGTGCGTAAATGTAGCAAGTCTAGTTCACGTGAATGGGACCAGTCCAGAATTTTTTTTTAAAATGTCACAACGAGACGGTGTCTTGCAAACCCTCTCCTGGTTAAGTTAGATCTCCTTGTGTACCTAGTTAATGTGTATCAATGTTGTTCCTAGCCTGTTCCTGGCTTTCTCTTTAGATATTCGATATTCCCACCCCCCAGTTTTTTTGGCCCTACTTTTTCATCTTGACTAGGTCAGTCTTTGATTTCCCATTTCATTGTTTATTTTATCCTTTCCCTCTCCCTTCGCAAGTGTGCTGCTTAATTTCGCCGTTTGTTGGAATACAGCAGCCACTCTGAATTTTTTGAAGCCCGGGTGGGGGTGGAAGGGGTGGACGGTTCTTACAAACATTTGTTTATTTTAGTTTGATTATTTTGTACTATTTTAGTTTGTTTTAGGGTTATTCATCCCCCCTCTCATTTTCATATCATGAAATTTTTAAATATATTTTTTATTATATTTTACATAAATAACATTTTTGTCTCATAGGTTTGTTGCCCCTTTTTAACGTTCCCCTGTGAATATGTGGTATTGTGGTATATGTAGGATTGTAAGATGAGGGACGAGTTTTTGTGGTAAATGAAGAAATTCTTAAGAATGATTGGGTTGTGAATGTGATTAGCTAGGTATAGGATAGACAGTGTCGACCAACCTAAACCCTCCAACTTTTTCGGCCATGTGCCACATTTTGTATTTTATACAAATAAATATTCGGACCGTCATCGACTGACGTTTTGTTGCTGTTGGTCATTCTGTTTGACACGTCAGACCAGTTGGTGAACGTTGTATTGCTTTATTTTTGGCAAGCATTTGACCAGTTTTTAACTTTTGTATTATGTTGCTATAAGCCTTGTTACGACATTTTTCTTGAATTGATATTTTTATTTTTCAGTTTTATTTTCAAGATTTGTTTTAAATTTCATTTCTTTTTACAACAGTTTTTTTCTTTGTTTCAGATTTTGTTTTGCATTTGTAGTTAAGCAAATTTGTTTTGGTTTTAGCATAGTTTTGTTTGCTTATCACATTACATTTCCACATATCATAAACTGACTTTGTAAAAGAAAAACGCAAGATGACCGACCAAAGTCGGTCCATAGTAAAAAAAACAAACTGTTCTCCCTAAAATGATAACCCCAACAAGAATAAGAAAAATTCCTACAAAGGAGGGGGGCTACAAGAATAGTACATCCACGGATAAGAATATGGAATTAGACAAGAGTAAAGAAGGAAGTACAAGCCTGACAAGTGAAGGAAGTCGTGTAGTGGCTGAGGAGTCAGCCTGTATTTGGAGTTCCTCCTCCCAAATGCATCGTCAATGTGGCGGAATTCATTGAGAGATCTAAGAAGTACGTTCATCTGATTATTGATGGCGCTCTCTTGGTAGATCTTGACGCACAAGAACGCATTGCCTAAAGAACAGTGACAGTCTTTGTGCTCGACAAGTAATCGCGCAAAATATGTTGAAGTATGATCCAAACCGGCCCGCGAATCTCACGCTTGTCTGTATGTATGTTGCGTGCGTTAACTGGCAGTAAGTTAGTCGCACCTGAGTCTGTAGCTGTTTGCTTCCGTTCCTTCCCCAGGTGATCAAAGACGTCGAATGATCAGTTGAATATTTCACTTCCTTTGCCACATTGAGAAAGCTACGAACCTAAGAAAAAAAAGGACAGTCGTCTTCGTGCTGCATTCCTCGACAACTGAAAATCAAGAGGAGGTTGGGTACATAATGCAGAAATAAGGGAAACAAACAAGAACAAAAAGGACAGTAGCGAAGGCCAGTCTATGTACACTAATGATTATATTGTATCTCTGGAGAGAGAGAAAGAGAGAGAGAGAGAGAGAGAGAGAGAGAGTAAAAAAGAATGACAAGAAAATACAATTCAACTTTTTCCAGAGTCAACACACTACTCGCTGCTACTATGTCTATTTGTTGTTCCAGGGAATACAGCCTTTATGCTCCCTTCCTCTTGGGTTCTGTTTAGAAGCGGTGTACATCTTACTAGTGTAGTGGAAGAGAGATAGAGAATCTTTCTGCGTTTTCACTCCACGCGTTCCAGTGGTTCTTTAATCTCTCTGATGTTCTCTGTCCTGTTCTGTTACGTTCTGTCATAGTTGCTTTTTTGTTGAAATTGTTTCAATATGGTGTGGGGTGGTAAGTGATCAGAATGTTTCTACATTCAAAATCTAACGTCAACTTCGTATATCTGGCTAAACTCAATCGCTAACGGTTTCGAGCCGATGTCTGCAATCTGGAAGTTTGGAGACAAGATTCTGTTGACTTTATGCATTCACCTGTCAGCGTTAATTATAATTCCATCCTTACGTGGGTGGTCTACCCAGGTAAGGATCTACCGATAATTTCCATTTTCAGTCAATCCTTTATTTTCTTCTCCGAGAGAGAGAAAAGGAGAGAAACGAATAACCAAGGAAGAAAGAAACAGAATTCCCTCCCTGGCCAGCTTGTATATTTCCGACTGTTATCATATAAGTCAATGTCAGTTTGCGAACGCATTGTGTGTGTTTCAACTTTCTTCTATCTCTCCGCCACCTCAATGCTAATTTCTCTCTCTCTCTCTCTCTCTCTCTCTCTCTCTCTCTCTCTCTCTCAGCCCTTCCTAAGAAAAAGGCAAAAAATACACACAAAGATGTTCTGAAACTATCTATTTCGGGGTTCGAACCCGGGGCTCAAACCCGGGGCTCAAACCCGGGGTTCATCGATACTTGGTTTCACGTGTGTGCATTGTGAACACTTACAGTGTTACAGAAGCACAAAAGACGCAGCGATGAAATCATTGATTTCTTTGGGGGTTAAACTCCAACACATCTTAAAAGGTGTGGGTATTTTATGTGGAATGTTTTGTTACTCACGCCCGAGGACTATGCGGATATGACCTCTCGTGATCTTATCACAAAGAAGTATATAATCCGCACAGAATACCTAGAACGGTGTAGGATCCAGTTCACAGTCCCTGAGATTCCTCACTATATTCTCGGTGAGCACTTAGAGGTATATTTGATGGGATATGGCCCAATTGTAAGTGACTTCAGAATATGAGGTGGGTGAGTGGAGAAACCTTCTCCTCCATCCCTAACAACTTAGAGATTAGCGAAAAAATAGTATCCCGTTATCGTGATCGTTATCCTCCTCGAGCTGAATCTTCTTGTTCCGCAACGCCTGTAATGGGCCTATCTCCGGTTGACACTGGTGGTAAAAAAGCCCCGGTTGGGTCTCTTATAGAGCCCACATTGCCTGTGCAAAAGAAGGCGAAAGATGCACAAATATGGCAAGTCGTGAGTAGAGTAAGAGAGAAGCCTTAAGCAGCATAATCTCAGGCCCAGATGGTCCCAGATGGCACTAAGTCCTAAGGATGAGGCCCCGTTCAGTTATGCCAAAATACTGAATTCCCAAAGACGAAAATATAATCTCGGATACGAAAAATCATTGTAAATTTCAGAACTACAAAAAGAATTACGGAAAAAATTTTGTAGGGAAAACCCGCCCATCATTCTCCACCCCATCACCTCCCAAAATTCGAACTTCTCTTGTAACTAAATCACTTCCCCAACCTCCATCCAAACTGACTCCCCTTAAAAAGTCACTACAAACAGACAACAATCCTGTGACCCAGTTTTGCGTCTCTTACCTCAAGCCGTTCATCCCCTGCATCTAAACAACATCAAAAGCCACGCAGACGTTCACTGATCTCAACCCCTCCAAATATATCTTCACACCTACTGCATCACAACTCTCCCCTACTCAATCTTCTGCTCAATTCACAAACACATCAACCCAAAAGAGGCAACGAAGTCCATCAAGTAAAGATAGAAAAGAAAAAGCGGCAGCAACTACTGTTCAATAAAGGCGAAGATGTCTTTCGTATGTTCCCGGGACAGGCTGAAGGAGCCAGACAAATGGAAACCGGATACAGGCTTAGAAGTACTTTTTATCCATTCAGAAATTTGGCGAGCGTGTCTTAGACAATCCGTGGAATTTCTCCAAGGCTCAGAGAGTCCTCTCAGTAATTAGAACTGGCTCGGGTTCTCGACAGGTATGTGTCATGGTGGACGCGACACTAAAAGCGGACTTTCAGTTCGACCGACATGTACGAGGCGTTTTGGCGGCATTTCGTGAGCTGGTTTACCAAGAAGTCTGGTCTCTGTGAAAACGAGTTTCACAGCTATTTGACCGAGTTTCCTCGGCTTGCGCCGACTGAAGCAGCTAGCTGCGAGGGTGTGATCATGAAAGGCGAAGTTCATTTGACATTGAAGAGGGTCAGCAGTGGCAAGTCTCCAAGACTTGATGATCACCCCTATGAATTGTACTTGAGGCTGTCGCACATCTTTGTACCGATTTTTACGGTGATGATCAACAACTGGTTCCGGCAAGATTTTCAGGGGTGTGATCACGCTGTTGACAAAGATCAAGGGTGTTGGGAGCAACTGAGATGATTACAGGCCCATAAGTCTGCTAAACAGAGTTAAAAAGTTTGACTAAGATCCTGACGGAGCATTTGAAATCAGATTCAGAGATTTTGTTTTGGGACTTGAGCTGACTTGTGCTGTGAAGGGCCGAACGATTCAGAGCAACCTGCATCTGATCCGCACGATCATAGAGAGTGTAAAAGACTAAGAAAAGGCCGCGCTGATCAATTTAGATCAGTCCAAGGCATTTGATACGGTCATCTATCGGTATCTGGCTTGCTGTTCTGCAAGTGTATCGCTCCCCCAGTGCTTTGACATAAGTCAACGGAAAGCGGCCGAGCGCTTTTGCACTGTCTCGGTCGGTTCGTTAGTTTCAGCTCTCCAGTTGAAGAAGAATTGGTCAGAGGTATTGTCAAAGGTCGGAGCATCGATTCAGAGTTGGCTTTCACGGCGGTTGTCCGAGAATTGGAGTGCTGAGGCTTGTGTTACATACGCCTTTCTCATTATTCTTTACCGGTTGTCGGTACTCCCTCTCTATGATGACCATAGGAAGGCGATCGAGCGCTTGTTGTCCACCCTACTGCATCAGAGATCTGTTCTAAACATCTGTGCCATGGAGGGGGGTGAGCTCCTCGAGGTTGGCCTCCCTCTGCCGTGCGTTGACAGAGAATTCAATTTTGGCGAGGATTGTCAGAGACGCCTTCCCTAGCCTTACTATCACTCCTCCTATTTCGAGGGTTGAGCTCCGACGTAGGCCCCAAAATCAATCGAAATTCTTGCTCGAGTTTCGAAATGCCTTTAGGGTTATTCCTCTGTCTACTGACTTTTCTCGGCCTCAGAGGCACTTGCATAGTGTATTAACAGAGGGGGTCGCGACGATCGACTCCATGATCGACTTGGCTTGTCGGCGACCGAGTCGTGCTCCTTTTGGTCTTGTGCGCCAGCGGCGAATTACCTCAGTTACCGTTGATTCGACAACATGCTATCTCTCAATGATATGGTATTAAGATGTTGCGGGGCGGATTTGCCTGATTCTCATCGGCGTGACCTTGGTTTATAGGAAACGGCTGCGCACGCCTTCTACTATTGTCCTTAGGTTTGCCCTTTCTGAACCGTGTGGGCGTGTTGACTGCTCGTATCGCTTCCGAACTGTTCGTGTCCATCGATTTCGTGTACGCATGTGATAATGTTCCGCCTTCGCATTCTGGGATGAAACGAATGGTGTTTCTGACGTTGCTGGCCGTAGCACGAATGTTGATTTGGTCGACGCGGATAGAGGGAATTTTGCGATATGAAGGTTATTCTTATCAGCATCTGTTTAGATTCTTTGAGCATCAACTCAAGAAAAAGATCAAATCTGAG
The DNA here is from genome assembly GCA_037127315.1 of Ascarosepion bandense. Lineage (NCBI taxonomy): Eukaryota > Metazoa > Mollusca > Cephalopoda > Sepiida > Sepiidae > Ascarosepion > Ascarosepion bandense. The sequence continues at coordinate 5,459 of JBBBDQ010000537.1, read as the reverse complement.
AGAAAGCATTTGATGTCGACAGATTTCAGCAATTGGTAGGTAAATTTAGCAAATCTTGTTCGCGTGAATGGGGCCAGACTTGATTTTCTTTTTTAAGTCTCTTATGCCACAACGGGGTGGGTTCCTGCATACACTCTCTTAGTTAAGTTATACTTCTTTTTTTACCTAGTTAATGTGTGCAAATGTTATTCCTAGCCTGTTCCTGGCTTTCTTTTTTGTCATGATCCAAGTCGAGATTTTTACCCCCCCCCCCCCCCCGACTTTTTCATCTGTACTGGGCCAGTGTTTGATTTTCCCATTCCATTATTTATTTTATTCGTTCCATCTCCGTTAGCGAGCGTGCTACTTGATTTCGCCGTCTGGCGGAATACAGCAGCCACTTTGAATTTTTGTAGGATGGACGGTTCTTACTAACGTTTGTTTAATTTTACTTTGAATATTTTGTTATATTTTAGTTTGTTTTGGGGTTATTTATCCGTTTCTCCTCTCATTTTCGTATCACTGTATTTTTATATATATTTTAAAACATTATTATATATAACAAAATTGTATCTCATGGGTTTGTTACCCCCTTTTTGTGCTCTCCTGTGAATATGTGGTATTTTGGTATATTTTTGTAAGATAAGGGACGAGTTCTATGGTAAATGAAGAAATTGTAATGAGTGACTAGGTTGTGAATGTGATTAGCAAGGTATACAATAGACAGTGTAGACCAGTCTCACCCCACCCCAATTTAGCCATGTGCCACATTTTTGTATTCAAAAATAAATATTTGGACCGTCATTGACTGATTTTTTTTTTAGTGTCGGTCATTCTGTTTGACACGTCAAACCGGTTGGTGAACTTTGTATTGTTTTATGTTTGACAAGCGTTTGGCCACTTTTGAACTTTTGCATTATTTTGCTAGAAGTTTTGTTTCTACACTTTTGTTGAATTGATATTTTTATTTTAAAGATTTGTTTTAATTTTTATTTCTTTTTACACCAATTTGTTTTTAATCTTTGTTTCAGACTCTCTTTTTCAGTTTGTATTTTGTTTTATTTCGGACATTTGTATTGGCTTTCGTATATTTTTGTTTTTGCATTACATTTGAAAAATAAATTTCTAAACAGAAAAATACAAAATGGCCGACCAGAGTCAGTTCATTGTGAAAAAGTAATTCTCCCCCCAAAAAGGTACCCCTGATAAGGATGAGGCTAACCAATCATCCCAGAAAACGAAAAAAGTCTAATGTGGGCCCTACAAAGGGAAAAATAATACTAATTCTTCTGAGAGAAATATGGAATTAGACAGAGAACAAAGTACATGTAAGACGAGTAAAGGAAGCGATGTATAGGCTGGGAAATCACACTATTTGGAGCCCCCCCCAAAATGAATCGTTAATGTGGTGGAGCTCGTTGAGAGATCCAAGAAGTACGTTCATCTGATTACTGATGGTTTGCTCTTGGTAGAACTTAACGCACAGGAGCGCATTACGAAAATAACAGAGTCGGTCTTTGTGCTCGACAAGCAATCTCGCAAAATTTGTTGAAGGCGCAGTGATGAAATCACTGATTAGCTTGGGGAATAAATCCCAACAGATCGTGAAAGGTGTTGGGTATTTCATGTGGAACATTCTGTTACCCACGCCCAAGGACTGTGCGGATATGACTTCCTGTGATCTTATCACAAAGGCGTATATAATCCGCACAGAATACCTAGAACGGTGTAGGACCCAGTTCACAGTCCCTGAGATTCCTCACTATATGCTCACCGAGAATATAGTGAGGAACAGAGGCATATTTGATGCAGTATGGCCGAATTGTGTAACTCCAGAATATGAGGTGGGCGAGTGGAGGTACGAGTTAATGATCGAACGTGAAGCTTTCACCTCCATTCCCAACTAGAGATTGGCGGGAAAAATACCCTTTCACCGTAACCGGAAGAAAACTAACATGTTGGAATTGTGACGTGATTAGTCACCTCGCCTCTTCCTTCCCAAAGAAAAAGGCCTCTGGAGTCCAATCCCTTGTTCCGTAGCACATTCCTTGTTCCGTAGCTCTACCGGTGTCAGCAGCACAGGTCTATGGGCTGCTGACACCGGTAGTGAAAAGGCCTCGTTTGGGTCTCTTAGAGATGCCCACATTGCCTGTGCAAAAGAAGGCGAAAGAACCATAGGAATGGCAAGTCGTGGGTAGAGTAAGAGGGAAGGCACAAGCAGCGGAATCTCAGTCCCAGATGACCCCTAAGGACAAAAGCACTAACAATCCTAAGGGTGAGACCCCGGTCAGCTATGCAAAAACTTTGGATGCTCAACGACGAAAATACAACCCGGAATACGAGAAATCACTCAAAATAAAAAAAAAATTCAGAAAGAACTACAAAAAAATATGTAGGGGAAACCCGTCCATCAATTTTTACCACCTCATCTCCCAAAATTAGAGCTTCTCCTTCCGCACCCAAATCACTTTCCCTAACCCCCTTAAAATTGATCCTCCTTAAAAAATTCTCTACATACAAATAGTTCTCTGACCCAGTTTTACGTGCCTCAGCCTCAGATCCTTCATCCCCTTCATATAAAAAATGAAAACCAAGATGTTAACTGATCCCAATTCCTCTGAATTTGTTTCCATCCAAAGAAATGCTGCTCACCACTGCATTACAGCCATCTTCTGCCCAATCTCCTGCTCCGTCTCAAGCTAAATCTCAATCAACAAATACACTAACCCAATAGAAGCCCATCAAGGAAGAACAAAAAAAGAAAAAAAAGAAAAAACGCTCGCAGTTACCATTCAATACCGGAGAAGAAATCGAATACAGGATTTGAAATACCTGTTATCTATTCAGAAGTTTGGCCATAGTGTCGTAGACAATCCTAGGAATCTCTCTAACGCTCAAAGAGTCCTCTCAGTGATTAGGACTGGCTTGGGGTATCAGCAGGTGCGGGCGACGGTAGATGAGGCCTTAAAGGCTTATAATGACATCAAGCCTTTTGTCTTAATAAGAGACGTCAAGAAAACCCGCAAGCAAAAACAATTTTGCTCAGGAAGTGTTCCGGTTTTCGTTCACCCCACTCTATACCGAGCATTAAAATTAACGTTCCCATGGGATATTGGTGGTTACGCATTAACAATAAAATAGGCCAAGGATCTATGGGTGGAGTTGTCGGTATCCTCTTCCGACCATGTTTAATGCAGGTGCTCAACCCTAGAGATACTAACAATGGCACTCTTCTTAGCTAGCTTGAATGTCCTACGGCTAAGTTCGGAGTCTCGCAGCGGCTAGGGGTGGATATTTATGTATTACAAGAGACTCGTTTTAATTCTGTTGACCATGATAATATTCTGACGAGGAGGTTTGACCTCTTCTCAGCATGTTATGATTGCCGCTCTTGGTGGGGTCTCTTGGTTGGTTAAACTCTTTTGAACGCTGTGTGTATGCTTTGCGGTCAGGCTTTGTGTCTTTGATGCTACCATAAAAAATTAGGCATTTCGTTTCATTGGGGTTTATGCGCCAACGCCAGTAATGAGCGGGTGGTCTTTCTTTGGCGGATCGATCCCATTCAGACGACATCTCGTCGGGTAGCCTTAGCGGGTTACTGGAATGCCGTCCTCGATCCCGATATAGATCGTACGGGTATAAGATCAGGTACTAACAACCCGGATGTAAAACTATTTCGGGATTTTATCGATAGGCTTGATCTTGTCGATGTTTCCGAATGGGCTTCCCCGGGAAATAGTTTGAACTTGGATTAACAGGGGCAGCTTGGCTTCGGCGTTGCTTACAAGTTACATTGACCAAATCCCAGTTAGGAGAGTCAACTTAGAGCTCTTAGGCTGTTCAAGTTTTCATAGTATTGTTTATTCAGATCCTAGGTTCGTCCGGGTCCGTCTAAACTTAGATAAGCCTAGGATTAGAATGGCTGGCTACTGAAAACTCAACACATCGTTGAGAAGGATTTTTAGGACTAGCTGCTACTAACTCTAAAGAGGGAGTTGACGGTGGCGGTAATTTTGAATAAGTAGTGGGCCCATCTTAAGTCAACAATTATGTCGTTTGCTGGTGATTATAGCAAGTGCCTAAACCAAGATAGATTAGCAGCGCCGACAGCACAAGAATCTAGAGTAGAAAGTGCCATCAAATCGAAAGATAGTGGGGAAATGGCCAGAGCTGGCATCCTTGTTTATCAAGAAGGATCAATCTCTGGTAGTTAGGGCTATATTGAAAAAAATGTCTTCCGAGGCGACAAATATGTCCGTTGAACTGCGAACTGAAGAACCGATACATCTCTAGCGTCACATTGCCGGATGGGCGTACCGTGACTACAAACGAGGGCATATGTGAAGCTTTTCGATCTTATTTTCAGTAAGGGGTAAGGGTGTCTCATACCACTTTTTCTAGACCCTGTCACACTAATGTCTTTGACGTATTTTGTTCCTCAAATTCATCGACTACCTTCTCAATGTCAGTTCCCAACACGGTATTTATGCTGGCGACAAAACTATTTTCTCCTGTCGTAATAGTAATTTCAATGGATTTGACAGAGTAAAATTTGCCGCTGATTTCGAAAATGATCTTCAATTAGTTGCTAACTAGGGCACGAATTGGCTTGTAAATTTTAACGCTAACAAAACGAAACTGATATCTTTTAGTCATGTTATCGAACTACTTTTGTCGTCTATTGTCATGGCTGATGCTAACCTCTAGGTGAGTGATTCATTCCTCTTAGTTTCATGCTTTCCACTGACATGAAGTGGAATAATTATATTGAATCAATTGCTAGGTCTGATGCTTGGTTCACTATGGCGTGCCGAACAGTTTTTCTACCATTTATCCGTACATTGTATATTGCTGTCAGCTCTGATTTGGTTTAGTGCATTTGCTATATATCTGAAGATTATTGATAAACTTCAAAGGAAGATATGTATTGTTATCGGTCTGACTTGACATTTGAGTCACTTTTCTACTGCCGTAATATGACTTCTCTGTTTCTTTTCTATAAATATTTTCAGGACAATTGTTCTAATTTATCTATTATATCTGTAGGGTGGACGGGTCTTAACATTTGTTTCCTTTTGCTTGAATGTTTTATTTTATTTTGGTTTTTGGTTCATCCTCATTTTCACATCATAGCTTTTTTTTATTGTCTTTCAAACTTTTGTGAAAAGTCGAAGTAATTCTGCCTATTAAATAAGTCTACTGGCAACTAATACTAATCTTTGGTTTTGCAAACATTTTGTTTAGTTGAGGCCAATTTAATTTTTTTCTCTCATGTGTTTAATTTTTCTATCTTGTTTAACCTTTCCCTTTCAGATAGATTTTTTTTACAATAGTTTCTAGCTTAAATGAATGAATGTCGCATTTAAACTTTACTATTGAATTTTTCAACTTAATTTTGGACTGACCACTATTTCCACACACCTCCCTGTTACTGTCTATTTTTCTCTCACCCCACATATATATATATATATGTGTGTGTG